>MU225334.1:1122467-1151070 GCA_018584345.1 Thuja plicata | reverse complement strand
CAGAACAGAACTAGACATAAATCCACCGTGACTGCGCGATGACCCCTTATAGCAACTCGTCGCTAACTCGCGCAACCAACAAAAAACATGACAAAAAACTCATTGCGACTGCGCAACTAAGCAGTGGGTCCCTTCTGCAATGCATTATGACATAAAGTTCACGCGACTACCCGACAACCATTAGTTCTGTGACAGGTGTCATCTATTGATTTGTCCACTTAATACATACTAGAAAGTTGAGTCACCACCTTGATCTGGTGACATCCCGACTGAGGGAAATCTCTTAGCATGAAACCGTTAGTCGCTGAGTCGTGACTGTTATCTCTTAACCGCCAATTATCATGAGACCACGCGAATGAAGAAGGAGCTTTAACTGTTTGACTGAGCAGATCCAGCGACAATGCGACATGAAGTAGGCGCAAGGTCGGGAGACATTTCTTTGACTCGCCATTTCTTCTTGTGATCACCCGACTTAGGCGGGTCCCATTCCTTTTGAAGCTCATAACATGAAATCAAGCGACAACCCGACTACAAGGAAGTCGCTAAGTCTTGATACACTGAGAGAATATTCCATTTTTTATCAAGACTACGCGACATAAGGCAAAAGCGAAGTCGGGGAATGATTTAGCATATTCGATTCTGGTAAAGCGATCAAGCGACCTGACTTTAGAGCACATGTCTTTAATGACTTGAAAAAGGTAACGATGAAATATAAAGACATGGCTTAGGGTTTAAAAATACATCGTTTAACACTTGGTTGCTAGGGTTTTTCAGGTTTTTGATAATTTGGACAAGGAATAAGCATGAAAACCTGAAAATTTGCAGAGTTGAAGCCAGACTGAACAAGAAGGGACTGAAATGGATAAGCCAAAACCAGAAAAAGGACAAGGAATCGGGAGAACCACCAAATAAGAAATATTACCAACATGCTTCAATACCTATCATACCTATTCAAAATGATCCCCCATCATCTCTTCAAGAATCCCCCATGCATATCAAAACTCCTACCTTGTCCTTAGAAGTGTCTCCATGTCAAGAGATTAATCCAAAGTGGGAAGAAACAAGTATCAATAAAGATCAAGATCAAGATGATATCCATTCCTATCCAATATTTGACGAAGATTCTATATAAATAGAATCTCACAATTATCCCCTCATACTCCTTCATTTTTTTCAAAATGATACCCTTCCACCTCAAGAAAAAGGTATCCCTCCAGGCCCTCTGTCCTATACACATCCCAAACAAGATCAATATATCCCTTCCATTATCTCCCATGATTCTATTGAAAATCAAGAGCAAAATACCCTTTCTACATCATCCAAAGATCCTTGTCAAGTTCAGAGTATGCCAGCAAATCCTTGTCAAGATCCCTCATGTCTACCTCAAGCACCTATTATTCCTCCCAATCCATTTCATGGTAATAAATCCCCTCAAGCTTCAGTTTCTCCTATAAAATTTGCTCCTATAAAAAAATGTTCCTATCAAAGCTAGATGAGAGCCTCAACAATGTGTCTCACTCCAAATATGTTGATATCCCTTTCACACCTTATCTCCCTCCATTCAAATGCAACCATACACCTTCCCCATACTCAAAATCCATTCTTGGTCACTATATCCCAAAGATAAATTCTCCATCCTCCAAATCCATCCTTGTTCCATATATCCCAAAGCTAAATCCTACATACCTTCCATCCATATTGGGTCCATATATCACTTCATGAACCAAGCCTAACATTCCTAGCTCGCCATCAACTTACCCTATCACATATAAAGATCAACGGAGCCACAAATACTTGAAGATTGTCCAAACACCCATCCATATGAACCCTCCATATCATTCCTATTCATCTATAATTCCTAGGTGTTTTGGAATAAATTTGGATGTGCAACATAAAAATCAAAAATCCAAAAATCCACATGTGTATAAAGATAAACATGTCCAATCTAATCGACATGTGACTACAAATAATAAGGAAATATCAAAGAGACCATAATAAAAAATAAAAATCAAAGAAAATATGGGTTCCTAAATCCCTCATTGAAGAAATGCATTCCAAAGCATCACAAAAGAAAGAAAAATCAGCAGTTATGTGGATTCCCAAGTCACTTTTCAAAGGCTTGTACACAAAAGAAAAATCAAAGTTGACATTCAAGCTTCCCAAGGCTTTCACCCCATCTCCTTCCAAAAAATTTCCAATTTCCAAGTCTACTTTGGGTTCCTATATTCCAAAATCTACTACCTTAGATACATCCTCACCTTCTTCATCCATTGTTCCTCCATCATTCCACCACACTTTGAGGTGTGCGCCAAATTTTATCTTGCCAACATTTCCATCCATAATATACATGTTCCTTATCCTCCTATCCATTATCCAACACCTACTTTCCATCCTTCCATCCCTCTTATCCAATCTATGGCATAAAACCTTAACCACCATCTACATGTATCCTTCATATGTATCCTTTATCATCACCTTATCAATATCTTTGAGTATCCTTTCCATAGACATGGTTCATTATAGCGTACCTTTGAAAGGGGTATTATTCAGAGAGAAAGAGACATAAATTCCTCCATTTCCTATCACACATTCACTGTCTTCCAAAAAGGAAAAAAAATGAAAAAATAAAAAATAAAAATAAAAAGTCCCTTGGTGAAAACTTGGTAAACAGGCGCCTTGGTAGCAAACTTAAAGAGAAATAATTTCATCCTATGGTGAAACCCACTTCTTGTGGTGCCTTGGACAAGTACCATGGTGAAAACCTGGAAAAATAGGTGTCATACGTAATTCTTCCCTCATGCACTCTATACTTCAGGGCAAGTTCCATTCATACCCATTCCATCTTACATTAGCCATCATATCCTCCATCTTCCGTATCCTACCATTTATCCCACTTGTATCCATATTGCCTCTTTCACCTTTGATCTTGACAAGGTTGAACATATACATGAGCATCAGGTATCTTGATATATGTTATCCTTTCCATCATCTTATTCACTTGTTGTACCATGCTACCCTTTCACGAACTTGCTTATCCTAAATCCACCTTCATTATTCCTAATCAGATTTGCAATAATCCTAAACCATCCACTTGTAGCTTCCATTTCCCCTTATCATGATCACTCTATCTTATCCACATCCTATCCAAAATATCTTTGGTATTGATCGAAATGAAGGACGTAAAGTGAAAGATTTGTTTTCAAAAACTTCTTGACATGTCCACTCTTTTGGACCACCCACTTTTATGACATCAAGTCATTATCCTATATATTATCTAGCACTGCATCATTGGATTTTGTTGCTTATCCAAAACATTTTTCACATGGCTATATCTATTTTCCTTAGCTTGGGTAATCTTGAGGAGATGGTCCTATGGGTCACATGCACTCACTTCATACATCATATCTTATTCATTTCTGATCCATCAGCTTGCAGATCCATATGTCATGTCCTACACCTTGCTAGACATTGGGGGAAAACAAATGTGATCTTATTTGAGAGCTGGTAATCTTTAAAAATAAATAAAAATTGAAAAATTGAAAAATTAAATAAATTTAAAAATCCAAAAAAAATTAAAATTTAAAAATCCAAAAAAATCAAGATTCTTTTAAAATCCAAAAAAAAAAAAAATCTTAAAAATCATAAAATATTTCCTAAACTCTCAGAGTTTCATTTGCATATACCAAGCTTTTGTCATAATTTTGAGATTTGCCTAAATCCAAATCTTTCTATCCAACTGGGGGCACAATCCAAAATCAGTGAGCTCATCAAGACAAACCCAATTGACACAAATCATTGCATCAAACCAAAATCAAGACACTTGAACTCTATGATTCATATCAAATTTCCAACATTCCAAATTTGATCGAGATTCATCATTACATTAATCTGCAACATCAAATCTGATCAAGCCTTAATTAAGATTAAAATTTTGAATAAAGATCAAAATGGATGATGTACTTCTGAAATATGGATCCACAAACAAAAGCAAATTTATTTTGGGGTGTTGCTTGATTTTTGGAATCATGTTTTTTTAGCAAATCAATGATGTCTTGGACTAGATAAGCAATTATGGAGGTATGATATTTTCTTGATTTTTATGTGTCTTCTTGTAAGATTGATTCATGGAAGTATGTAAACTTGTCTAATGACATGGTCATCAAAGAATCATCGAGGAAATTTGCATATGGAAGGGATCAGAACTCTATCTGTTTACGCAAATGGATACCTTGGGCATTTAGATCTTTCATATCTTAATGCCAAAATCCGCTTGCAACATTGAATCCAACGAAAGGGGTATTCATACTCCCATGGTTGAACCAGTGAGAGATGTATCGGCTTCATTTTTGAAATGTGAAGGAAGGAGGTATTCATATCACCATGGTTTGAAAATCTAACCAGTGAGGGTTGTACTAACTTTAGGATCTGAAAATCTCAAAGATGAAAAATAAAATGACATTATCCAATGATAAGTGACAATCATAGTTGCATCTTGCATTCCTTTGTAGATTAGACCTACATTTTAGTTTAGGTGATTTTATCTAAGGAGTGCATCTTAGTTATGTGATTTCCCAAAAAGGGGATGAAATTTTAATCATGATTATATCATCAACGTCCACATCCAAAGTACATCATCAAATGTATGATCCATCCAATGATCAATGCTACATTAAGGATATCAACCAAACCATCTGATCAACTAGGGATAACCCAACCATATGATCAAATAGGGGCAACCTAACTTTGTCCATCACCTTTACCTATATTTGCACCTTCACTAGTGGATAACCCTTCTCTTCTACCAGTCCCTAATTTTGTATAATCAAAACATCGAACTAAGCCTATCAAATCAAATATCAATCATTCAAATCATCTAGTTTATCATCTAATGTCAATCATTTATCCTATCATCTATTTTATCATCTTGAGCACATCAAATTTCCTAACTCTAGATCTTGAGGAAGGAAAATACATCCATCAACCTACCTATCCTATCAGATTTGACATCAATACAATATCAACCAAGTGGTTTTATACTGACATCAAATGGTATCAAAATATCATCAACCTAACCGTAGCATCATCAAGACATCTACATAGGCCTATCAAACCCAATATTAATCAGTCAATCATTTATTGTTCATCTTAATCAGTCAAGCATAAAACATCATCCATCCTATCTGCTCCATTGAGGTTTCTATCAATCTTGGCGATCACTTCTATTTTTTGATCCTCTAGATCGTGAGGTCAAAGCATCATATCCTATCATCTGACATTGAAATACACATCAAAAAATGTTGACTCATTCATCAAAAAGGCATGTAAGTCTTTGAAACACATCATGATCTAATTCAACTGGGGCATATTCTAAATTGATTTTTATCAGAAAACAAATGGAAATCATAATCTAATTCAAAATTCCACAAATTATCCAAATTGCTCAATATAATTTTGATTCATTTATCGAGGGGGAATCATATAAACAAGTATTTAAATCAAGGATTCATATCAAAATCAGGGCCAACATCCTATCATTCAATTAAATTGATCAAATCATTCGTGGGGTATATCAAATCAATTTGAATTCTTCATCAAGGATTCATATCAAGGTTGCATTATCATCAAAGTAGTATGACATCATTATCTACATCAATTATATTAGTATTAGACATCGAATCAAAATAAGGGAATCACATCAAGGTTGCATCTTCGTGAAATCAATATCAACATCATATTAACATCAAATCAAGATCATAAAATCAACATCAATCAGTAGATCCAACGTCAAATAAAAATCAAACATCAATGATTATTTGAACCAACGTGCTTCACACGTTGATTCAAAGAGGGGCATTTATATACACCCTAAATTGGTTAAAGTAAAGTCAAACCAAATCAAGAAAGAAAAATCAAGAAATTGAAGATCAAAGCATGAATTAATTGAAATCAAAGCTATTGGATTAATTAAAATTAAAAAGGTCAAATAATTGTGAAATTTATTTCAATCAATTAATCGTATAGGTTAAATCAAATTTAATTTAACCATTCAAGGGGAGAAGTGGCTAAATTAAATCAATTAAATCAATCATTAAATCCATTTATTATCACCCACCACAAAAGGGAAAAAATCAATCAACCAATGAGGTGAGAGTATTTGAATCACATGTATCACCAATAGCCTTTGCTATCTCCACCATCCAATTTTCCTTTTCAATCTTGACCACTCAATTTGTCTCTTTGTCCCAACATTTGAAACCACTAACTCACCTACTTGGCTAATCATGGGTTGAATCAACCCTCATCTAACTCTACCCCTACCCTTGGAAAATTGTATAAATAGGATGCATTCTAAGATAAAACCACCCATTCACCATTTGCATTTGCATTATAGCTAAAATTTGCATCCATGCTTAGCATAGTTTGAGTTCTTTTAGCATTGTTCTTGCATCTTTAGTTTAAATTGCATAATATTGCATCATTTTTTAGCTTAATTTTCTTATCATGTAGCTTAATCTTCAAATTCTCATTCTAGGATTGTCACTTTAGTAATGCTTAAAATATGAGAGCATTGCTTTAGATTCCTAGTTAGAGAGACATGAGACAGTTTTGATTAATCAATTTGATGTTTAGCATGCTAGATCTTTAAATCTTTTCAAATTGATTAAATTGAGTTAATGTTTCATGAATATACATTTAATTGTATACGGATGGAAATGTATGAGATATCATAAGGAAGAGAATCAAGGATACCTACTTCCAATAAAGAAGAATATATCCTTAAAGAAAAAATATATGCTATGAACTTAGCTAATAGTGTTGACTCTTATGAGATACGAAGATAGATAATTGTGAAAGGATATATTCCACTTATGGGAAGAGACCCTTGAAAGGAAGATATATTGGCTACAATACATCTACCTTCAAGAGGAGTTCTTGGACAAAGATAAAATATTAAACACAAAGAGGGGGAGAAGAAAAAGAATGCACCTATTTAGCCCCCTGTTACCAGGTGAAATAGGGATTCTTGATGAAGGATGACATACTTTGAAATGCCTAGTAAGGGAAGTTTTTTATAATGAGAATTGTTTTGTAAATAAAGAAGAGATTGTGATCAATGATACTCACCTCTTTCATAAGAGAGAATCTCAAATCATAATGAATAATTCTTTATAATAAAATAATATCGCATGATAAACAAATATTGTAGTACTGATATTTCTAGCATTTCTTAAAACAAAACTGATATTTTTCTGCAGAGAGAAAAAATGGGAGGAAGCAAGAAACTTTTCAAACTGTCAACTGTGAAGAGTGGAAGGAAAATAAGGTAGTATGGAATATCCTGAAGAAAGGAGGGATGGCGATTTTCATGGAGAGATTACATGGAAACAACCCTACGGTTACCAGACAATTTTCCAAAACTTTGAAGAATAGGAAGGTGCTTGTGAGGAACCAACTTATGGAGGTAACAGAGGAAATTATAGCTGAGGCCATGGGCATGAGTATGGAAGGGCTCAATTTTTATAGAGATAGAAGCATTTCTGACAAGCCTGCGAGAAATTCTCGACCAAGGAGGAGGAAAAAGCTAGACTGGTGAAGGAGGATACTTCCTACCATAACCCTAAACACATTTCCAGGCCATGGAGTTATGTGTTATTTTTTGTAATCAATTAAATAACGCTTGATGGTAGATTTACCAGAGCTCATGAGCATCACTTTATGTTGTTGAACCACTTTAGGGATAATATTAAAATTAGCCTTCATTTTTACTTGTTGAGCTCGCTGGATTTTACCATTACTAGTCTTCAGAAGGATCTGAAAGGTGACCATGCTTCACACCAGGGCTTCGTGCTTCTTGTCTATGACCTTCTCATAATGAAAAAGGTGGAGAAACCCTTTCTAAAGAGGAATGTTAGGGATGAGGAGGACACGGAAGGAGATGAGGAAGAAAATATGTTTGGTGAGGAGATGGGGGATGCAGAGGAGTTACCTTCTGGGTTTCATACTCCTAAGAAGACAAAAGGCTCATCTTCTAAGAAAATTTAGATGAAGACTGTTGTGGAGGATTATGAAACAGAAAAGGATATTGAAGATGACGAGTATGATAAAAATAAGGGGAAAGACAGCAAGAAAGGAAGCGTGGGGAGATCACTAGCAGTAAAAATAAGAAGAATAAAAAAGAAAAAAAACCAAGTAAAAGGAGAATTGTTCCATCCTTGGAGGATGAAGACATGGAAAAGGAGTAGAGCACTGAGATTAATTTGGGGAACGATACAGGGGAAGAGGAAAAGAAGGAGGATAACACAGGAAATACATGTGAAGATCAAATTCCCATGGTGAATATGGAGGAGAATCTGTAGAAGGATGTCAACCAGAGTGTGGAGGATATCGTGAACAGTATGGAAAAATATACTGAGACCAAAGTTGCTGATAACCCTACTAATGTGGATACTAGTAAGGAAATTAGTGGGTTGGATGATATTACTAAAAACAAGAACTATTTGTTGGAATTTACCTGCACTCTAGGTAAAATGTTGGATGAAATTATTAATATTAAAAAGCAAATGCAGATCATGAGAGGCAAGGTTAACCTCGTCACAAAAATCAGTGTTGGGGATAAACCGCTTGTGGTTTGCCTCGATGAGATGAAAGGTCTGGTGGGAAGAAATGATGCCTTTGTGGAAATGGTGGCTAAAGTCTATGAAATGGAAAAGAGATTGAAGGAGAAAGAGGACAAGGTAGTGGAGGGGGGGGGGATTTTGAAAGAAAGCTCCGCATGCTACATAATAGAGTGGAAAAACTGGAAGACACCATGCACAAGATAGGGAGAAAATCTTGGTTAGCCTCAGGTCAATACTGAGCATGCGAAGATCCTAGAGAAGATGTAATAGAAAAAGGGTGACAAAGATGGGAAAGAGAAGAAGGGTACCATTGGACCAGGAAAACATACTCAGGCTAGTACTAGAAAGTCGGGAACCAAGGACGATAAGGAGATGGAAGAGATCAAGAACCCTGCAGAATAGATGCAGCTCATGGTGATCCATGCGCAAGATTTAATGAAGAGCATTTAGTTATCTTGTCCTGTGTCCTATATTTTTTTTGTCCCTGTATGTCTCTTTTTGTCTTTTTTCCTGTTGTTAGGCTGTAGACCTCTTAGTTGACGTGGTTGTATTTCCTAGGTGCTATGGCACAATTTATATTGATCTTTATTGTAATATTCATTTAAACTCTTTGTTAAAGGTTTGGGTCCTTGTAAAACCTATTTTTACGTAATCAGAACAAATATTGTTGTACTAAGGAAAGTAGATCCTTAGAGAAGAGAAAAAAGAATGTACAAGTAATCTTTCCCCCAAGTGCAAAGGCAAGAAAAAATATATAATACCCCCTTAATGATTTTAGTTCATAACAAATATGCAATTCCAAGAAAATAGACATATTATGCTAGAAAAGATATCACATAAAAAGTAAGAAAGTCTTCAAGGAAAGAAATGAAAGGGTGATTATTAAATGATAGGCATGCCCTTTAAGGCCTAAAAAGGATTGTTAAGCAAAGATTTGAGTATCCTACATAAAACAAAGAACCTCATGCCAAAAGGAATGTATCATCATAATAGAAAATTCATAGAGATGAAAGAGAGGAGGAAGAAGGATGTCACCTTATGTCTACTTAGTGGTCATACCAAGTATAAAAGATATGTACTTCCAAGTAAGAAGGATACTAATCTCATTAAGGAGAAAGATCCTAAAAAATAAATCCATACATGAGAGGACGTCATAGTATAAAAGAGATCAAGAGAAAGAGATAATGGATCCCACAAGAGGATAAAAAGGAGAGAAAGCCAATATGCACCCTAAGTGATAGATTTTTAATAATATGGACCTTCAAGCAGGCATAAGATTGTAACTCTTGATGAAAATCCTTATGTAAAACAATAAATCCTTGTAAGAAGGCATGACATGTGATAAAAGATGTAAGATCACAATGGATATTGGATGCAAGAAAAAGAAAAAGAAAGAAGGGATGACACATTTAAGCTCCCTAAATGGTTTCTTATATATAAAAGATATGTGCTTGTAAGAAAATGTAAGGTTTCAACTCAGGATGTTGATATCCTTATGTAAAACAAAAAAAATGCAGGCCAATAAGGAAGTCATTGTATAAAGGAAACATGCCAATAAAGGGAGAAAATGGATCCCTAAAAGAAGGAAGAAGAAATGATCCCTTGCCTCCCATCTTAGAGAGCGAGAGAGAGAGAGAGAATCATATTATGATGCCCTTAGTGCTCATTATGCAAATAATGTTGCATAATGGAGAGAAAATAATAGGAAATGGATGGCTAAGGTATATGAAGAAAATGTATAATATCTGGTGTTAAAATAAGTAGACCTCTATTGATTAATTCTTGAACAAATTGTCTAAACTCAACACAATCATAAAGAGAATGCCTAGTAGAGTAATAAAAGGAACATAAAAATTCACCATTGTAGGTATATGGGTTTTGATAAAATCTATAAGTAAATCTTATCCTAGAATGATACTTTATACCTATATATATTCTCCTTGCCAAAGCTTCATAATCGTCATAACTAGGTGAAGGTTCGTGAGATGGTGTGGGAAAGAGAGCATGAAGAGGTGGTTGTGGTTGAGAGACAATATTAGCTTGAGGGACATAATATGCTTGAGGAGGATTAGGAGGAGCTTTAGGGCTATGATCACTAAATCCTTGATCATGTTGGATAGGTTGTGGTGTAGATTATTGAGGTTTATGAGTGGGAGAAAGAGAAGTAGGAACATCATTATCCTAACTATCTTTGTGTTTAGAAGAATGGTTATTTCCTATTTTTGGAGATAAATCATCTACGAAAGGGATAAAGTTCACATCATGAATAATATTTTGAATATTTTGATAATGATCACAAATATTAGTTTCCATAGGATCACTAGGAGCTAGATTTTGAGGAATAAGATTAGCATTAGATTCATTAACAAAGGCCCTTATGTTATCTATGTAGTGCATGAATTTAGTTAATATGTGAAGAAGAAACATACATGAAACATTGATAACATTTTTGAAATATGTCTTGTAATGGAGAGAGATATATGTGTTAATCTCATTATGCCATATGCAAGAATAACATGAAGGAATACAAATGTAACAAAATGCAAAATGCTTTGATTCACTCCATGTGTTTGATAAAGAAAGGTAAGAAGGAAAGTAATGAAATAATTAATTGTACACCAATCCAATTTAGAGAGTTTGATGTTAAAAACACAAACTAGATCTCAAAATAGGAAAGATAGGATCTACTATGATGCAAAAGAAAGACACAACAATGCATACAAAGAATATCTAACTACCAAATTAGAAAGTATAATGCATGAAAGTGTCGGGTTCATGAAAATGTAATGAGGGAAAAGGTGATCAATGGTAGACCACCAAGTTCAACATACATTTTAATACCAAACTCCCAATAAGGTGAATCTGATTTGCAAAACCAAGAGAGTAAGGGTGCAAATGTGTGATCCACACAAAATGTTGGGGTCGATTTGTTTGGTGGATTCCCTTTGTGATGATGTAAAGGATGATATGTAAAATTATAATTGATTAAGTAATAGTAATAATAAACTTACATTGCAATGAGAAGGATAAGGGTGAATTTTCATATCTGGACTATCACTGTGCTATCAGTAACATAAATTGTTCTGGATTTGAAACCCTGAGACTTGTATCTTCCGACAGTGAAATTTTTAGATCCTTAGGACAATGTTGACTCAAGTCGTCCTTGTCAAAAAAATTCAACCTTGTCCTAGAGGCATAAAAGTTTATGAAATTTATAGCAGACCTGTCACTAATTCTGAAACTCTGAAAACCTAGATCCAAAACTCTGTCACATGTTCCTGCATACATATAAGAAGGGGAAATTATTATGGGGAGGGCCTTGCCTTGGTCAAGCCCATATAAATGAATTAACCTTGAAATGAAATATATCAATAACATGTAGATGCATTTGTCCTTAGAATGTGATCGAGAATGTTGATGCAATAGCTTTGACTCAACACAAAAACCAAAAGGAAATCATGTAAGACAAAACCTCATGTAGTAGATGTTGTAATTCAACTCAATGTTGGAGAGAAGAGGAGAGAGAAGAGAAAGACTTTATGGATGAATGTTGATCTCCTTACTTGATGTAAAACTCCTTTGCTTGGCCTCCAATGGGGAAAGAGCTAGATCTTGGAAGAAAATGCATTGAATGGTTGATGATGAATGCCTTCAATGGATATTTACTTGAACTTGGATCTCTTGAATGTACAATAATATCTTGCATGTGTATGATGATGTGAAAATGAGAGGAAGAGGTATCCTTTTATAGACATTTCGGGGCTTAGATTTCACAAGGCCGGCCCTGATTAAGCACCTAGGAGAAACAACCCCACATAGGGCCCAAAGCCCACTAAATGAAAATTCTCTAGGAAAAGGCCAACCTAAGTCAACCTATTCCAAGACAAGGTTGACCCAAGTCAACCTTGTCCAAGTAAACTTAGTTAGAGCTAGCCCAAGACCTAGGGTTGTGTGCTAAAATAGTGACCTAAAAGCCTTAGTTTATCAAGAAATCAGGGCAACTTTCAAGATGTAAAATGCATGTAAAAGGACCTAGGAGGGAAATGAATTATAAATGGAGGGAAAATGGGAAAACATACATAGAAAATGGAGTCAACCTTGAGTTTGAAGGAGGAGGACCTATATCTGAATTAATTATGCATTTAAGTGCAATATAAGGTCCTACCATAAGAAACATACTAAAGTGGGCTAGAAATGGTCCTCAAATGAGCAAAAATGAAGTGCTTACTTTTTAGGATGGTACAATGTAATATATATATATATATATATATATATATATATTTGTGTGTGTGTGTATAACTAAATAATATATTTTTCCTCATAATGTAAATGTTACTCAAATTTCTTATCCTATGTAATTTGGCTACAAGTAGAGAAAAATGAGGCTCCCACAAGGGTAGAGCCTAGCTTGTACATTTATTTTCATTTTTCTAGCTCTTCTCCATGTTCTCTGCATATTTATAAGTCACTAGTTTTACCCCTTGTTCATGTCTTAAGACCTGATTCATGCAAAAAAACCCTAAAAATCTCTTCAACCCTAGCTCTTACATGGCATGTTCTAATTTCAAGTTACTTTTTCGAGTGACTTAAGTGATTTATATGTCATGTGCGCATTAACTTTTTACTTGGCTATCTCTTAATCTCGCAACCCAGAGGGAATATTCCATCTCATTCAGCGACTTAGCGTGGCCCTTAGTCTCATGATCTCGAAAGAAAAAGGAATATGCTCTTTCCATCTGGAGATTAAGTGCAGGCCGTTGATTTGATTTTGATCATGTGTTGTGCGCTAAGTCTCATGAGGAAACTAGAGTTAGTCAAAACATTGGGATATTCAGCGACTCAATCTATTTCACAATCTCTAGATAAACTCAGAGTTAAAGTTTGGTTTGTGTTTTCTTTCAGTCACGTGATCTCCGGATGGACTTGAGGTTAAGTTATTTTCTCTGAGATCATGCGCAGATCATTGATCTTGTTCTAATCCTATGGCTCGCGCTAGATCATGTGATAAACCAAGGGTTAAGGAATTCATTTGGAGACTCAGAGATTTCTTTAGTCACGTGATCTCGTAATCTAACTAAGAGTTAAAGTCTAGCTTGCTTTTTGCCATAGTCATGCGATCTCTAAATGGACTCGAGGTTAAGTTAAAGATTTGGAGACTTTACGCAGACCATTAATCTCATCTAAGATGTGTGGCTTGCGCTAGATCTCAAGACAAAGTCAAAATTCAGCAAAGATCATGAGATTACATGCGAGATGTTGATTAAGATCAGATCATGTGGCTAGCAGGAAGTCTCAAAATAAACCTTGGGTTTAAGTAATCATTCAGTGACTTAGAGTTTCCTTCAATCGCTGAATCTCTAGATAGACTAGGGTTATGATCAAGTTAGGTAAAGTTAAAGATGGGTCTGCCAAGTTATGATTTGAGTTGTCGATACAAATTTGATCTTGTGGATGGCGTGTAATCTCAGAATAAACCCCAAAGTTATAAAATCTTCCAGTGACTTGGAGTTTCTTTTAGTCATGTGATCTCAGAATGAATCATGGTCAAGGCAGTTGAAGTCAGGTTAGATTCAGAGTTTTCAAAGATAAAATCATGGTCATTGATCAAGATCTAATCTTATGGCTTGCGTGAAATCTCAGAATGAACCCAGAGTTAGGCAAGATGCTTGGAGTTTTCAAGATTACTTCAGTCGCATGATCTCAGAATGAATCAGAGTTACAATGAAATTAAGATGGGATCAGTTTAGAGTTTACAACGATAGATTATGATCTGTTGATCAAGATTAGATCATGCGTTGTGTGTGAAATCTTACAATAAACCCTTGGGTTAGTAAATCTTCTCGTGACTTGGAGTTTCCCCTAGTCACCAAATATATAGATAAATCATTGTTGCAGCAGTTAAAGTCAAGTTATGATCTGACCTATCGATTGTGTTTTGATCTTTTGGCTATCTCGTAATCTCACAATGAAAAATAATATGATCAAAGGGTTCAGAGATTTGGCGCAAACTGTGGATGTGTTTTTATTGAACAGTTGTCTCATGATCTCGCAATAAAATGGAATATTCTTCTATGGTCTAGAGATTAATCACAGATCACTGATCTTGGGTCCGATCTTGTGGCTGGCGTGTGATCTCGCAATAAACTCAGGGTTAAAGAAATGATCTCACGACTTGGAGACATAAAGGATTTTAGATACCAGGGTTAAAGATGAGTCCAAGGAAAGTTAAGGCTAAGGTCAGAACTAAGGGTAATCTCTGATCAAGTTCAGTTTGATCAGACGGACTGCGCAAAGCCTCAATGAAAAAGTGATCAAAATCTAATGATCATGACATTGCACCAAGATGACATGTGGAACTAATGACGTCAAGGGTCCTAGGTTTATAGACAAGATAAATACACAACAAGTAAAGAATATTTGACGGTGGGTGTAATCCCTCGATGGCCAAGATGAAGATGTTTAACCTTTAAGGCATTGCGCCAGAACGCCATGTGTCTAGGATCATATCTAAGCTCAAAGATAGAATAAAGATAAAGATAGATCGACGATCATGTTTTAAAGATGATAAATATTCAAATCTAGGTCGTTGATGCGTACATCCATGCCACCTATGACCTTTTATATTCAAATATTCAAATCTGATCTTAGGGTTTCATGGCGGTGGCGTGGTCTTTCAAGTTGCAGACAGGGCAGATGGATCAAGCTAACTTTTCTGATCAAATTTATGGTGAAGGGAGATGTATTCATGATTGTATCTGATCTTCAGATATATTTCCCAAGTGCATTGATGAGTAGAATTGATTGTTTTAGGTTTTCAACATTGTTTAATGGATATCTATTGTAACCCTCATTCTGCCATAACTGATCAGATGGATTGACTCCTGAGCCTGTGTGCTAGGGGAGGTTGTATATAAGTAGTTTTTAGTTCTTTCGTAGCTACGTTTTTTAGCTTATACAAGACTTTCTGTGGCATTCTCTCTACCCTCAGGTTTTCATCTATTTGTAATTTCTCATTGAGATTCAGATTATGCAAAGGCTTTTTGTGATATTTTCTCTATCCCTGGGCCTTCTTGTCTGTATTTCTCTTATTGAAGCATAGTATAGTGGTTAATGTTAGAGAAATCTTGGAGTTCTTTTGCCCTCTTTCTTCCTGCATCTTTGTGCACTATTGTGGATGATTTGATTTAGATGATCTTGTGGATATTGTTCAATCCCTTGTCATATTGTCTCATTTATGTACCTATTTTCTGGAGTGAATGTCTATTTGCAGGTCAGTCATAGTCTATGTCTATTCCACTGAATACACTATTGTTTGTGAAATTTTCTCTTTCCTTGAATAGCCTCTTTTCATTTCATACCTCTCTATGAAATACTTATGCAAACCTATTCACAAATTTGTGCTCTGCTAGATTCAAGAATTTCATGCTAGTTTTGGTCACTGTGTTATGATTCATGTTACCTTTGGTGTATCACCTAGTAGGATAATTTTCTTTTCAGTCATTTCCCTTTAGTTCTCCTTCTATCCCTTTTCCTTCCAAGTTTACTTTCATGTTCAAAAGAAAATAAGGTGATTATCCAAGAGGAACCGGCGTAGAATCCAGAGGTTTCACTTCAGTTAGCAGAGGTCCCACAACCTAGAAGTGATTCCCATGTTATACTAGATTGTTAGGCTCAAGCGCTTAACAGGGTGCAAAATTTAGTGTATAACAATAAACCAACTAAGCAATGCAATATATTGTTAACATAAATAGTGCTACACATCAAAAAATTATACCATGTCCTCTAAGGTTCCTCGATGTCACTACTACGCAACACATAAACACGTGATCTAATCTAATAACCATACTTAGACAATGCACAAGTTTGATAATCTAAATATTCATTTCAAATCTTATGTCCACATATTGCTAATTCGTAACAAATAATATACAAGTACAAAATTATAATCAACAACAACCTATCTAATATTATATTTCAATGACTCATAATTTCTTGATATAATTACATTTACAAACTTCTCAATAGAGAGTATACACTTACATTGTCATGATTATAATTGCATCAATATATAATGCATAAGTACCATATAGCATAAAATAACAAAATGTACAACATGAATACCTCTAATGCAACAAATGGGTGAAGGTACTTGAACAAGGATCCATCCATGCAACATGAACAACTAAACCTTGATGAAGATTTTTTTTTTTTACCACCCAATCATGTGGAACCTGGAGGCCCACTCCCACTATGCTTGGGAGGTAGACACCGAGGCCCCACACCACAAAAGCAAACCACAAAAAAACTATAACGCAAAGAACTCAAAGTATAATATGAAGGTTTCACAAGGGACATGACACGAGACACCAAAGTTGAACCACAAGGCTTACTAGAGGAGATTATAAGACACATGCAGGAGAGTGTTATCACATAGTTCCAAACTATCATGGGTTTCCTTGGTTGTCTCTCCCTAGATCCAGGCCCCCAAGTGAGAAATCATGCAAAACCAACAACCTTTCATGGGGACAAGGAAGTCAATTTTTCAATCAGTTCCACACAAGCCACTGGGCCTTCTCCAACCCATCCATGGTCCACATAGGATTTCTTATGGCCATTGGTGTGGAAAATTAATTATCTTAATTAATGTGTAAAACAAAACCCAATTCATTTTATAATGTTATCACTTAATTACAAATCCACAGGGGGTTACCTTGGCAACCACTTAGGGCCCCATCACCAATTGCGAACCACTTTCTTAGAAACGCTCCTAGAAAACCCTCCCAAACAAACCCAAATTAAAAGATCACAACATTCTCAAGGTCATAAATGAAAATCTCATATGCTCATCATGTCCACAAGGATGCCAAAGAAATCACCATATATATTTTATATAGGAAATTTTCCAAGTTCCTAGATATAGATCAAAAATCAAATTCCTCATAATGACCAGTCTCTTCATAAAAAAACCAACCTTGAATATTAATGTAGTCAATCTTGGAGGATCCAAGAATGGACTATCCAAACTTGCAGCCAAATAACACTCACAGCGGAAAAAACAACAACATAACAAGATATATCAATATCAACTTATATTATCTTACAATTACAATTACATGCAACATGTCGGGTTGTAAGGCCTTCCCAGTAATGGCCAATACATAAAAAATTTCAACAAGATCTCACAGGATCCAACTTCACCAGTCTACCCTACAGTTAAGTGGAAGAAACTAGATCTAAACTTGTGCTCGCAAGCCACCAAGCAATCTTAAAAGTTTATCTCTTACCCACTTACTAATATCTACTTCTTAAAATCTCCCCCCCCCCCAAATGATACCTACATACTTCCTTTTATACATCCACAAGTCATCTTGTAAACAAATATTAAATGCACCAGTCAACTGCAAATAACTACCAAATACAAAGAAGAAAACACTAACTCAGATTTAGGTCCACACAAGATCCAATGCATCAAATCCGCATGCCTCAGAACTCAACACGATCCTAATGACCCCCCAAATCATGGATGCAATCTCAAATGCCTGCTCAGTCCACAAAAGCCAGTCGGTGAACAAGAACACCGAGACCCAAACCACTCGGTAAGAGGCACAACCGAGATGAACTACACCAAACTGACATCACCGAGTAATATGCTACCGAGAAAGACACCACTGAGCTGAACACACCGAACAACTAACACTGAGAAGTGTAACTCTAAGTAGAATACCATCAAAAATTGAACACCGAGTCTAGTCATCGAGTCCATCAGTGAAGCAACACATCTTCCAATCGAGAACTACCACCAAAGTGACCGAGCACCTCAGGTCCCCAACCGAGTTTACTACTAAAACCAAAATCAAACCAAAACATATTTTTGGTGATATAGGATTGCCAACTACCCCAGGATGCACCTATATCAGACACCCCAGGTGCAAAAAATGTTCTCAGAAGCTGGACAAACATCTGTTGGGATTCATCACATAGATCCCAAACTGGTTCTTGATATACATGTCCTCAACTAACACACTCTTCCCTTAGTTCTTCTTCTGCTTCTTCTTACTAGTACCTTTGATGTACCTTCCAATCCCTGAATATGAATGTCTACACAAACCCCTGCAACCATCTCAAATATATTACCAATGCTCAAGTTCCTCCTTCCTTTGCCTTCATCCTTCAAAGGAATCAAAATAGACTTTTGTCTATCTTTCAAGATAGTGATTAAATTTCTTTTATAGTCATGAATAGCCTCTCTATCATACTGCCAAGGTCTCCCAAGTAAAACATGACAAGAACTCATATCCACAATGTCACATAATACTTCATCTCTATAAGAACCAATGTAAAAACTCAGCATGCACTGCTCCTTCACTTTTACTGCATGACCAACTTGTAACCAACTTATCCTATAAGGACAAGGATGCCTCAACATTTTCAAACCAAGTTTCTGAACCATCTCCTTAGCAACTAGGTTGTCAATACTTCCTCCATCAACAATCACCTTACAACATTTACCACCAGGCTTGCACATAGTCTTGAATAAGTTCTTCCTCTGACAAGAAGCAGCTTGTTTCAGAGGCGACAAAGTTCTTCTAAGTAAAAGAGTCACACCCTCTACCTCAAGTTCATTCTCAATAACTTCATTCACCACAATATTTCGGTGAATACCAACCTTCTTATCTGCATGGGGACATTCAAATAACTAATGTCCTTCTTCTCCATAATTGTAACAAGTACCTCTGGATACACCTCTACCTGCCCTTCTCCTCAGTTCAACAGGTTTTGGTTCATCTTCAACTTTTGGTTTATCCTTCACCGACCGTTCTTGCTTCTCTTTCCCTCAGGAATTACCATGATGTCTTCTTTTCAACCTATCCTCTTTCTTCAATGCATGCTAGTAAGCATCTTCTACTTAGTCAATCTTCAACATACCAATCTCATCCTGGATATTAAATCTCAGACCATTGACATACCTTGCCGCCTTTTCCTTAGAAATTTCTCTATGCCCATATCGAATAGTCAACTTGTAGAACTCCTCGGTATAATCTTCCATAGTCATCTCCTTCTATTTTAGATTCTGCAATTTCTTAAATAACTCAAGTTCATAGTTGGTAGGAATGGACTTAGCCTTTAACTTTATCACTATCAACCTCCACCGATTGATCTTCATCTCACTTTCTTCTTCTCGGTCCCTCTATAACTCTTTCCACCATAAAGCATCATGCCCTTTCAACTTAGTCTGTGCTAACCTCACTCTAAGCAGATCTTCAATGTCTTCCAGCTCAAAGTAGTCTTATAACTCACCGATCTAATCAATCAGATCCTTGGGTCTCAATGTACCTAAAAAATTAGACACCTCTATTCAGTGGCTTGTACTCAACCGAGCTCCAAATCTCTGCAACTGATCATATCTGTCTCCTCCAGATCTCTCCATCCGATCAACTCTGTCATCTCCACTAGATCTAGCAGCTTCAAAGCTTTTAGCAGCTTCTTCATAACCATCATCCGTTCTTGGACCTCTATGTAATCCAACATTTCTGATACCTTCTATGATTTCATTTTTCATTGCCACCATTTCAGATCTAAATCTTTGAGTTATCCTTGCTTCCACCTCCTCAAAAAGATCTGCAATCGCCCTAGGGTCCAATCTTCTCAGATGCATCTCTTCGCATCTTTGGAAACCCTAAGCTCCACAAGAAACAAACCAGCTCTAACACCACTTAATGCAGTCAAGCTCAGAGGATCCAAGAATGGATTGTCCAAACTTGCAGCCAAACAACACTCCCAGTGGAAACAACAAAACAACAAGATATATCAATATCAACTTATATTATCTCAGAATTCTAATTACATGCAACATGTCGGGTTGTAAGGACTTCTCGGTTATGGCTAATACATAAATAATTTCAACAAGATCTCACAGGATCCAACTTCACCAGTCTACCCTACAGTTAAGTGGAAGAAACCAGATCTGAACTTGTTCTCGCAAGCCACCAAGCAATCTTACAAGTTTCTCTCTTACCCACTTACTAATATCTACTTCTTAAAATCTCTCCCCCCCCCCAAATGATACCTACATACTTCCTTTTATAGAATATAGCCACAAGTCAGGTTGTAAATACATAATAAATGCACTAGTCAACTACAAATAACCACCAAATACATAGAAGAAAACACCAACTCATATTTAGGTCCACACAAGATCTAATGCATCAAATCCGCACGCCTCAGAACTCAACATGATCCCAATGAGCCCCCAAAATCACAGATGCAATCTCCAATGCCTTCTCAATCCACAAAAGCCAATCGGTGAACAAGAACAATGAGACCCAAACCACTCGGTAAGAGGCACAACCGAGCCGAACTACATTGAAAAGACATCACCGAGTAATATGATACCAAGCAAGACACTACCGAGATGAACACACCGAACAACTACCACCAAGAAGTGTAACTCCCAGTAGAATACCACCGAACACTGAACACTGAGTCCATCGGTGAAGCAACACATCTTCCAACCGAGAACTACCACCAAAGTGACCGAGCACCTCAGATCTCCAACCGTGTTTACTAATAAAACCAAAATCAAACCAAAATATATTTTTGGTGATACAGGATTGTCAACTACCTCAGGATGCTCATGCATCAAATATACACCAACTCACCTTAATTTCACAACTGACTCCAAACACAATGTAACTGTAGACACATAAAAACATCCTTATTATCAATTATTTTTCTTCTATTAATTAAATGGATATTTTAATCTATTTAATTAATTCATCAATATTTTCTACTATTTATTCATTTAACCATTAAATTATTCATATGGTTCATTATTTATTTATTAATCTATTTGTTTAATGAATCCCTGGACCTATCCTATCTCTACACCTCTACCATACCATAAACCCCTCTTATTTATAACTCCTTCACCCCACTCATTTTCACCACTTACCAAATATGGAATAAAGGATCAATAACCACCCGTAACTACCTTCATGCATCCCGCATTCATCACACAAATTATTCTTCTTATGAGGCCAACTATAAAGGTGTCCCTCCTCTCTTTCAAGCCCTCTTGCATTTTTAGATCGATTGATCTCATACATCTTCATATCATTTTCAACATATTTGTATTTGCATTCATCTTGAAATTTTGACTTCTTCATAGCCTCTTGTGTAATAGTGCTTCTGAGAGCTAAATCTATCTCATACAAAGATCTAGAAGAATGGGAAGGAAATGGAATAGGTTTTCATGTAATGCATTTGATTATTTATTTAATATTTTTATTTGCATTTTGAAATAATTCGATTGTTTGTGATGATGGAAGAATAAGGTCTCTGATTTGATTCACCATTTTCTCCATCCTACAATAACATAAAAATAAAACTAGTTTCAACCACAAGACTATGACACAACCAAGACAACTCCCACAATGCCTATGGTATTCCAACTGAAAACTCCCACCACCAACACTAAAGACTAATACCATCATTCCATAGCAATTAAAATAACAATAAAATATCCATATAATAAGTAATGCGATCATATATTTGCAACTCTAAGGTATACATCTTAACCCATATATCCATTATGATACACATGTAGAGATTAACATATACATTAAAACTCTAATGAAAATTAACCAACAAACTTACATATAATACTCAATCATTACAACCATAACATAAAAGAATAATATAATTTATTTTAAGTTAGCATATTTGAACGATTTAATGACCTCACATTTTAAGTTTTAATTCTAACCTGAAAATTTTAATAACATTCCTAATTTAACAATTTTATAAATAATCTAATAGACAATTCCAACTTGACAATAAATGAAACTATATAAACCATGATTTGAACTACATTCGAATTTCTTTTAAACTACAAATTCAAATTACATCTTAAAACCCATTTTATATCCAAACAAAAATAAGATACAAATTTTATTTATAATATCAATTGAATAATTAATTATAACTAAATCCTAAACTTTAACTCATCTTCAAAATGGATTAAGAATATCTTATTATAAAGTAAACAAATAACACACATCAAATGGCCAGAGGTTATACCCGAAGTAAAGCATTCTTGGCATACATTTATAAGAGAAAGAATTAACAAACAAGAGCTGCGTTGCTGCAGCTGCAGCTGGAGTCCATGCCTATTGTTAAAAATAGGAATACAAAATTGCCATGCTTTGTGGGAAATGAGGTAGAGACACCTTTAGATCATAGGGGAGTCAACATTAGGGTCAATAGTATTAATGCAATCTCTTTACTCCACAATAAAATGTCATGGACAACAATCAGACTACATGTGTTGCAAGCTTCATTTGTGGTCAATAGTTGTTCTCCATAGCCTGAATCTTTGTAACCTGGCCGATATCTACTGCTCACTAGCCCTGCATGGAGTAATAGCAAATACATGAGTTTGGAGAATATCAAGATCATGATAAATGCCTCCAATGTTTTCTACAGTACCACAATTGAGCACCAGATTAGTTATTATTCAAGATTTGTATTAAGGAGGAATTTTATTCATTCAGACTCCTATTCAGATGCTTCATAGATTTAAAGTTTTTCTGTTGCAGTTTTTAGAATTCTATACCCCAACCAAAGGCCGTCATGTGGTTAAAATAAAATTGTGCAGCAATTAAGGTTGTTCTAGTGTATTGTCATTGTTGAAACTTCGGACGCCTGTTATAAAACCTCAACTACAAGGTTTGGTTGGTAAGGAGTTTCATGAATAATAGCAATAATAATAGTTGGCTTGAGTTCTCCCTCTCACCCCACTCAACACTTAGCAGTAGAGACTGGGATCATTGGTATCCTCCTCGTAAGATCACTGCACAGTCAGCTTCCACTAGCTTCTGTAATTTGCAGGCTTCCTTCTAGAAGCCTCTTTCAAATATCACTTATCACGTCTGTATAGAAAGTGTAGGGCCATTTTACAATGCCTATACCCTTGAGGTCTGATGGTTATCTCCGTCTCATGAAGGTCCTCAGTAGATCCCAGACAGAAGGTAAGGAAACCGTAGCCAAGATAAACAATTCTTCTAAAAATGAAAAGAAGTTCATAACCAAATCAAAGGGTTATCTTTATGAATAATTAACGAACATAGATAGTGGAAGTAGACAACCTGAATGTATACTCTGGAGAGTCCTATTCCGTACTGATAACAACAAACTGGAACCCTTCTAAAAACTATTAGGCGGGTGTGAACGTGAGAGGCAGGCAACCGAAGACACCTAGCGCACTGGGTGTCCTAAACTATGTCACCAATCCCTCAACACAAAACTTTCCACCACCCCAGCCCCCATAAGCCCGCCATGGGATGAATGCGCCTACAACTAAGCTCTTGTCAAGGACTTTGTAGCTCTCTAAGGATACAAAGAGATTCCACCGCTTTAGTCCCACAGGTGGCTGATCCTTCTCAACACACAGAACAAGATCAATGGATACACAAAGTGGGCGATCAACAATATTCCGCTGGTGCCTCGTCCGACTACCTACTTGGCCGACATGAAATCCAAAATAAAGGGCACTAATAACTGGATTATTGTAGAATGAAATAAAACACAACAACAATGATCCAACCGTATATTAAATCCCTAAAAAATACATTGAAACGGTGGCAAGAGACTTACCTCAAGATTGTGCTTTCAACGATGCCAATGAGAGAAAATGCGCAGAGTTTGCAAGGGAAACTAATACGAAACCCTATCAAAGAAGATTTTGTTTTTAAATGGGAAGAAGAAAAAACCTACTCTATTCAAACCTTGGCATATTAAAAAAAGCACACACACAAAACCCTATGTTCAGAGAAATGTTGTAAATGCCCCACTTTGTTAATGGGAAGCCATTTGCATGGTCCAAGTTTCATTTTTAGAAAAACAATGTAAAGATAAAACCCTTATGTCAAAAAGAATGTTGCGAATGCCCCACTTTGCTTTGGAAAAAAAATGTGAAGTCAAAATCTTTACAGTGTAAAAGGATGACACCCATGGTCCAAAGAAAGTTCTCACAACTTCCAAAAGCAAGCACATAAGTTTACTTCGCAATCACACAACGGTTATGGTGGAAGATGGGAAGAGAGTGAGCGTCTGGTAAATGAATAAGGGAAAAATTGGTCTGAACCAGATTCAATGACTAGAACTATAGATGACTTGCAAACATAGCATTGCAATCCCTAATAACTGTACAAATATTATGAGACCCTGCATGTTGATGCCACTAGCCTCCTGGAGATATTGCAAACACATGTAGATACGTGGAACGTTCATGCCCAGAATGTTGCAAGCTGCCACGAACACCCACCCTATTTTTTGGCTGAATTTTCTCACAAGAAAAGGAAAATACTGTTGGGAAAAATCTGCACAGCCAATAGGAAATGAGAAATAAAAAATAAAAAATTTTGTTTGAATAAAGATATTCAAAGGGACCATAGGGTAAGTGCAATTTTCGTGAGTTTGCCCAGTTTCCGGGAGCAGATTAATACCATAAAGAAAATTGAAAACATTAGTCCCTGCCAAAGAAGGGAGGGGCTAATAAACATTTAGAACAATCGAAGTGATACTATAGAAATCATCTAGTACAGTTCGAATTGCTTATGAAAAGACTCAATTATTTTATGATTCTAAGTTCTTATTGAATGGAAAAGTTATAATTACTTATGGAACACCCTAAAGAGAAGCTCATTTCCATGATAATGATTGAAAAGAAATAAAGAAATTCAAACATGATGATCAATCAAGAAGTGAAAGATGCTTATATAAGGCATGGTCAAGAAGTGAAATATGCTTATATAAGGCCCAGGTGGAATATTTGGCATTGGTAGGGAAACTGACTTTACTGTCACCAATTGCATCTGTTTCCTAAATAATTGATGAAAGGAAAATTCAGAAATATGGATGTGAAAGTACAATGAAGGAATACACTAATACCTTCAATTCTTAACAAAAATGTTGTCCAACTCATTATATGTCATGGAGCTAAGGGTTTTAACATCGCAAAAAAAGCATGATAAACACTTTAAACTAAATAAAAAAGAAGGAAAAGGTGCAATTACAACAATAATTCATAAATCAGTGCCAAGATAGTCAGTATAAATCCATTAAAGATTCAGTTATAGAATCCCTAACGTTGGATCAAGAGAAAAACTTCAATGCCAATATAGAGGGATGAAAACACACAGAAATAGAAAGACTCTTTAGCATTACAAATTATTCTCATTCCTAAGCAATTGCTACGTGCTAACCAATAATCAAATAAGCAATCCAAGCCAATAAAAGGATCAATACCCAAGGAAAATGACACAAAGCTAACCGAGATGTAAGGTGTGAAAACTGGAACGTTGTACATGATAATTCGCAAGGACATAAAATCTCATACGATGAACAATGTAGTCCAAAATAATTGCCTAATCACAGCCAAAGTATTGGAAGATTGTTGCAATATCATGCTTATATGTGCCTTTGTCATTGATGTCAAAGGGGGAGAGATATTCATGTGAGAAAAAATGTTAGAGAGAGATCCGGCTAAGGGGAAGCAATTACTAGAGGGACTCTGAAAGATAATGTATGAGAAATGGATATTGTTGGTAACACTGTTGATTGTTGATCTCAGGGGGAGATTTTTTATTTTTGTGCATTGATTGTTTTTCATATCATATGTTGCCATCAATGAGAAAGGGGGAGTTTGTTGGAAGATTGTTTTAATATCATGCATATATGTGTTGGCATTAATGTTTTGTCATTGATGTCAACATATTCCTACTATTTGTGACAGTGTTCCTATAATGTTCAGTGAGATGCTTGGTTCAGTATGGCTACTGTATTGAAGATCATATGTTGCAAACCTATGATTGGATTCAAGGATGTCTTTAGTTGATTCATGTCAACTTAAAAAAGGTTTGCATGTTGATTTTAGTAAGTTATTGGTTTCTGAGTTGGTACATGTATTTTGAGATGTTTTATGGAGATAATGTGACAATATTTGGTTCGGTATGGTTTCGTATTGCAATATTTTGGTATGTGGACCATGTGGCATGTTTTGGGACATCAATGTGTGTCCTCAGCTCGATTAGTTCATGATTTGAAGAATCACAAGCTATTTTTCTTGATTGACAGAGGTTACTGTTGTGTTCTTGAGGTTCAGTTCATAGTTGATGATGAATTTAGAGATTATAATTGATGTGGATGTTCCTGAGGCTATTCATGTTGCTTGTGGATGTTTCTAAATCATGTTCCTATTGTGTTGTTGGTTCACATTGATCGAGGTGATCACATTTGGTGAATTCCAGTTGGTGAGTTCATATTTTTCATGTTCTTGGGTGAATTGGTGGTGTAGCGTGTTGTGAATGCTCAAGCATGATTTATGGATGCTTAGCGTGTTTGAGGATGAGGATTTGGGACCAATGGATTTCATCTTTGGTTTACATTAATTATTGTATCATGTATGATTATACTTTTGTAATTGAGGTGGCGAGAGTTTAGTCAACCTTCTTTATTTATTCAAGGTTGATGAATTGTATAAGTGTAATTATATCCCTTTGTGGATTGTGTGTGAGTGCGAAGGAGGAATGATAATAGGTATGCGTGGAATCTGCGATTGAGGTAGAGATCTGATTTTAATTCATACTTTATTGGAACTGGTCCAAGCATATTGGAGATGCTATTATCCAATTTATAATTTATGGATTGTAGTCCATGAGATTGCTCTAAGTCAGTGAGCCTTCCTTAGGGTTGTATCCCTTATTGTATTTGAGAAGTGAGCTCTAGGCAGTGTGCTTGAATGCATGCCATTCTCATTGTAATACTCCTAACAGGGTATAATGCTTTTAACAAAGTACATCATCTCGTGGGTTTCATCCCCACCGTGGTTTTTCCCCTAACAGGGTTTTCCACGCAAAATTTCTTGGTGTTATGTGTTCTTGATGTGTTGTGGATCTATGCTTTACTATCTATTATTAAGATCTATGGTTTAATGTTAAGGTTTGTTAAAGTTTGAAGTGGTTGGACACAACTAGTTCACCCCCCTCTCAGTTGTGTGTTGCGTTGTTTCTGTCACAAAGAGTAGGGCACAAGAACCCTTCACTTTGCCATGAAATAAATCTTAACCATGAACGGCTCCAAAAGGCTAGTTATATTGGAAAAATTAGAGACATGATTCATATTAGAGAAATAAATGAAATGCCTCTTGTTTGAATTAATGTGTGGACAACAAGTAAAGATAAAAGCCCAAGAAGACATGAATCAACATAGATAATGTCATCAATTTGGCCCCAACCTTTCACAGACATGCATGACTAGAAGAATTAAATAAAACACCAACATGGGGAAAGAAAATCGATAAAGAAGAAATGATATGAGACTTTCAAACACATATCGCCATTGTGCAAATAACAGAGAACAAACAGAGACAATTGTAGATATGAGAGTACAAGTTCTTGTATAAACTAAACGATTCAACCAAAAATCTAGTACTTTTCATTTTCGACAAGAGTATAGAAGTTAGCTTAACAAACTATTATATACAAAAAAAATAGGAAATATCTAAGTCTCAAATTTATACCTCAATTTTGCATACACACCCAGGGAAGAAATTCAAATATGAAATCATGAGATCCAACCCAACATCTTCATAATTTGTTGCATCCAACCTCCCCCCCAAATTCAAAATAAAATCCACATTAAAATGTTCTCACATAAGTTATACATGATTGCAACTAATTCCCGGCTTCCAAACATAAACTAAATCAAAGTGTAATTATAGAACATAAAACATTCACTAAAAATATATTTATCAACTTTTATAATATGACTATAATATCTCGTATTAAACATAAATATTTATTAACTAATAATACATATTCCTCAAATTGTAAATATTAATTAGACATATTTATATATCCACACAAAGATAGGAACTATTCAATACAACTTCAGGCTTTCAAGACTTATATATATATATATATATA
>MU225334.1:1086727-1115770 GCA_018584345.1 Thuja plicata | reverse complement strand
AATATTATACTATTAAGTTAATATTAATATATAATATAATTAATTAGTTGCAATAAACATATTATAAACAATAGTAGCAAAAAAACAATAATAGAATATTCAAAATATATTAGAACTATACAAATGTTAAAAGTTGTCAAAAAATAAAATGTTATGATTGGACAACTAAAATGAAAATATCTCTTACAAAAAGATAAATACACATTCAACCAAATAAAATTAAAGATAAATAATTCCTATTACAATATAGAAAATTCAAAATATATTAAAACTATACCAATACAAAAAGTTGTTGAAAAATACAATGATCTGATTGGACAATTAATAAAAACAGTAGCATTGCAATGAATGATGCCTACGGCAGGAACTAATAAATAAAAAACATTATAGTGCTATATCCGTAACACCATAAAATACAGATGTAAGAACCAAAATGAACATTGTGCCCGCCACCGGCTTCTAAAATAAAATATCACATTACGAGAGGAAAGATCTTGTCTACTTGTGGAATGCACCAGAAGGAATCAATTAGAAGATTCCCGCACAGGAGGCAAATCATTTCATGGTAGAAAACAAGTTATGGGTGGTGGTCATATGTGAGCCCAATTCTGAAAGTGCTTACAACTTTTTGTCATCTCAGCTCCATTCATTCTGTATAACAATTTAGTATGGTTTCCAACAATCCTTAACTATCTAATTCATATTTTTCATAGAATGGCTGTGAAGATGGGCTGTTTGCAGGCCGAAAGAGGGAGCCCTGCTTTAGGATTTCTGCAAGCTGGTGGAGCTTACAGAACAACGGTGAATAAGAAAAATTCACTTAAGCTTTTTTTGGGCGGTAGAGTTGTAGGCGTGGCAAAGAAAGGACTCAGGACGGAAAATGAGAGGAGAAAGCTCTTGCAATTGCAAGTCAAGTCAATGGCTGCAGATGACAATGGGCCGATGAACCAGAAGGAAGCAGATGAATTGGGTTTTTCCAGGTTTGTTAAAATCATTGGTAACTCTTTATGACCCCATGTGTTGGTGGATGAATGGGTGTGCGTTTTTAATATTAATTTCCATTGTAGCAAACATTTTGGATTTTTAATATGCAACACAGGCCCCCAAGTCCATTGTTGGGCGTAGCCAATAGCAGGAACCCAGTTTTTAGGATAATTCAACACGTTTTGGATATCCGAACAACAATTTCTAGCAATGTTTAACGTTTTTATGTTAGTGAAACGATTTTACTTTTCCTTTTATTTATATTGTTTTGGAGAAGCATGAATGAATGCATGAAGGTTTTTAATGACGTCCACGAGACTGATCAGTCTAAGGGACCACGGATCACAGCCTTAAATAAACTCCAAATTCCTATTCCTGTCCATTTCTGATCTCCTGCAATGAATCTTGACTAACATCCTAGCAGTTTGCATGTTGTTGGCCTTCAACATGAACTCATATGGAGCCCGGATGTCTTCATATGCCATGCACTCAATGAGAAAGTGCCATTCAGTTTCAATCACACCTTTTTCGCAGAACTGCAAATCCTTTCTTGCCATTCCTCTTTGGGCTTTTTCCATCTACTTGTCTCTCATCTAGGATGATGAGAACCCATCCTCAACAGGGCCGCTAACACCCTAGCCTTCCCTTTAATAGCAGACCATAGGTAAGCTTTATTCCCATGTTCACGAGCTGGGTTGAACACTTTGATATAATGCTCTTTTTTTTGACCCATGCTATTAGTCCACATGGCAGTCCGAAATTTTCCCATGAAAAATTTCTTTATTTCCACAGTGGTATTAGGACAATCTTGTAACTTAATGTTCCATGTGTTCAACCACTTTATGTTTTGTTTCATCCAAGTTTTCTTCTTGCAAACCAAACCCTCTTCCATCGCAATTTTGGGTCATCGTTTGTTATCCATGTTTTCAAGTTTTTTTAAATAGCTTATTAACCGAGTTATCGCTGCCGCCTCCAACGGGAAAATACCGGCTTCCGCTAATATAATTTCATATGGCACCGAGGTCTTGACTTTGATACTGCTAGTGATTAAGTGCTTTTGGATCCTCTCTAACTGTCTCCACCCACATTTTGTCATGCTGCCTCCCCAAACCTCGCAGCCGTAAAGAACAACTGGCGTGACTAGCAAACCAAAAAGAGTTTTTTTGGTTTTCCAGTCCCATAGTTTGACATTTCTGCATCTATTTTGAAGCAGATAGGAAGCTTTCCATCCCCCCTGTATCCTTTTCGCTTTACAAGTCTCCCAGCTGAGCCTATAATGGAAGTCGATTCCCAAATATTTGTATTCTTTCACAATTTCTAAAGGGCTGCCTTTGAAAAAAAAGGTAGTATGTTTTTCCTTTCTTTTCAAAGAAAAAATCATGATTTTTGTTTTGGTGGTGTTCACCTGCATCCCCAAGATGATGCAAAATGATCTCTTAATCCTTTAACCAATTTTGATATCAAAATAATATCGTTGGCATATAAAAGAAGCTTCACCACATATCCAACCAACTGGACCCCTTCACCATCTATTTTGTCTAACCAGGATTCTAATTTATCAATGTATAAGCCAAACAAAGTGGGGGATAACGGACATCCTTGCTTCACACCACAATGTCACTGCCAAAACACTCAGACATTCCTTCCTTAGTTCTGATTTTGGGTTTAACTCTCTCATAAAGTCTATGAAGTGCTGCTCTATACACATCCGAAATGCCTAATTCTTCCATTTTTTTCCACAACTTGTCTCTAGGTACCGTGTCAAAGGATTTCTTGAAGTCCACAAAACAACAATAAGCTTCTCCCCCCTGATTGTCCCATATTTTCTCTATCAAATGTTGAAGGGTGACACAGTGATCAATAGTAGAGTGTCTAGGTCTGAAACCAGCTTGCCCTTTTGCTTTTTTTCCTTCCCCTTCCGCCCAACTGCTGATTCTACATTCCACCATGCTCCCAAAAAGTTTTCCGAAAAGATGATTGACCATAATAGTGCGATAGTTCGATGGATTATTAACGTCCCCACTCTTAAAGAGAGGAATAACCACACTAGTAGTCCACTCTGCCAACAAACCATCCTGAAAGACACTGTTAAAGATTTCTTTTATGTGGGGGGCAAGGAGATCAACCCCCCACTTTAGAAATTCAGCTTGAAGCCCATCAATGTCACTTGCCTTACCATTTGCTAACTTCTTTATTCCCAGTTTGATATCTTCTATCGAGAAAAGCTCCATTGAAGTGTTCACTATGGGAGGAGAGTTCTTCTCGTGAATCCGCTCATAAAGTGCCTTTGTGTATTCTAACCATTGAGCATCTATAATACTATTGTCAATTTGTTTTCTTCTTTGTTGTAATTCTTTCCAGAAGTCTTTGGGATTGTGTTTGCCCAGATATATTAACTCCTTCCGTCTTGCATTTACATACTCCTCTTTTTTAGTTTGGATCAAGTTTGCATATTTCTTCTTGTCTTCTTTACTCAGATCTTTCCCTTTTATAGATCTCTTGGCTGCTTTGCACTCTTGATCAAACCATGGATTAGCCAGAAAAGTATTTGCAGCCCTCTTTCTACTGTCAGATCTTTTACATGCCTTTAACGCCTTGTGAATAATAGGAATCAACAAGCTACTGTGCACATGCTCAAAATCCTTATTGAACCTTTCAGCAGTCAAGGTATTGTCTATCTCAAGAAATTGCTGTTTAAGAACAACGTTGAATATGTCCCTGTTTTCCTGATTTATGAGTATTCTTCCATTGTTAACAGCTGCTTTTTCCCTGTGGAGGTCATATTTATTATGCGGATTACTTGGAACAACTTCCAACCTAATATAGAGAGGCATGTGATCCGACTTCATCTCTATAGGACCTTCTCCAGTGTCGAACTCTAACACTCTAGACGTAAGATTTTGAGAACAAATCATGTACTCCACCACTCTGTCCATTGTAGGTTTTGCAAGTGATATCCCTTGATGTCGGCCAGCCTTTCATGCCATTAAAAATAACTATGCCAAAGAGACTACACAACCCCAATAATTCTGCCCCAAAATGTGAAATGCCCCCATTGCTGTCCTGAGAGGCTCTTTTCCAATAATGATCACTGCCTTCTTCTAACCATAAAGGGTTATTCTCTCCTTTTTTAACATTGCTCAATTGTAAAGATTGATTGTTGGCAGTCCTTGCATTGAAGTCCCCAACAAGCATAATTTCTCCTAAATTACTGAATAAAGAGATGTCTTTTTTTAACGAAGCAAACGGGTCTTCATTGTCTAAGTTCTGCCTCTTGTAGAACTTAGAGTTTTTCGGAGCAAAGTAACAAGCAACCAATTTGAAAAATGTCTCATTTACTATTATCTGCAACCATATGTATTGTTTGTTTGGATCTTCTTTTTCAAATTTTACAAATCCATACTTCTCCTTTATAAACACTGTGACTCCACCGTGTCCTTTACCTGTTTCATTCCCTTTGTTCCAAACTGAAAATTTCTTGTAACCTTCAAAATCCGGGACTATGCAACCTTCATGCTCATGTATTTCAACAAGGATAATAATATCCTTCCCCTTTGCTATGGGCCCCAACCTAGGACCTCTTCTCCACGGATAACTCCTGCAATTCCAGCTTATTACACTTAAGTGATCTTGTGGGGCCCCAATTTCCTATTTCTTATTCGAGAAATGCTCATTGATTTGAGCTTTCCCATTTTTCAACCATGCCCACTTTCCTTTGCTTCTTGTTGTCTTTACTTTGTCCCACTTCTTCCTTTGTTCCTCTTGTTGAGCAAAAGTTAGATCTTCATCGAGATAAATCTGTGTTCCTCTAAGCAACCCTCTATTTCTAAGGATAATATTTTTATCCTCTAGATTTCTCAAGATAACTCTTACGTGCCTATCACTTCTCCCATTCAACATCTTACCTATCTTGCTTGCTTGTTGAATACCACCTGTCCATTTCAGCTTATCTGTAAGAGAATCCCTTGCTAGAATGTTAGTCCTTTCTCTTTCTCCGAGATCTTTCAATCCTTTGATGATGATATTTGCAGCCTTGCCCCGTTTGTCTTGTTTTTCCCTAATCTGAATTTTGATTTGTTGTTCAATGATTTCCTTTTGTTTGTTTGCTGACTCGGTTACCACTTGAGACCGCGATTTGGCCTCTTCAATCTTTTCCTTTAATTGAGATTCTTTAAATTCTATGTCTGCCAAAGCTGATTGAATTTCCTTCAAATGTATGGTGTCCGCTTCTTTCATTGTTTCTTTTCCTTTACTCCCTGTTACTCTCAATTGTTCCAGTTCCTGTTTTAAGGCCTCAAGTTCTTGCTGTCCTACATCTTGATCTGCATGTTCGAGATTTGCTCTTTAAGATTTTTGTTTTCCTTTTCTATTTTGCTTGTGTATTTTATGGCTTCATATACTTTGTTCTCCTCTTCCCAGTTCCTTGTTTCTAGAGTTTCCACCCCTATTTTCAAGTCCATGAGATCTTCCACGTATAGCTTTGAAGACCACAATAGTGGTGTTTTAGTTGGACTATAAAAAATATTATTGTCTTGTTTATCTTTGCTGCTGTCCCCTTTGTTCGCTGTACCTATTTCGGATTCGATTTGGGGTTCTTGTTGGTCTCAGCCTGTTTTTGTAGTCCTTTTTCATTTTCTTTTTGTGTTGTTTGCTTCACATTAGATTGGTAGGTCTTGTCAGAGATTCCGTTAATCCTTGGTAAAATCATTGCAAAACGTTTTATATTCGTTTGCCTAACCTTTCAATTCTGTCCACGCCTTAAAATAACTTTGTATTGCTTTGCGTTTACCAGTATTAATCTTTTACCTGTATTACCTGCCTGTTAGAAAAAATCTGCCATAACAGATTCCCAGGCCCCTATTAGACTTTCTAATGTTGTTAAAAACTGAGGTGCTGGAGGCCCACTTGCAGCTTGGTTCCAACCCTCGCGAAACAAAAGGTTAACCATTGGTCCCGCCAGCTGGGCTTGGAGATTCCAGTTGAATCCGACCCCATCTCCTACATTGGGATGGAAAAAATTGCTTCCAATTGGTAAATGGAACCTCTTCATACTGGGTCCATGGCAAACCATCATTAGGTTACTGTCTAACTCATCTGGGCTGGGACCCATATTGATTAGTGTATTTTGTCAGTGCTGATTTCTTTCAGTTTTGCCCCAATATTTTTCAGTCTTGATGCGGTTTTCCAATTAACCAGTGTCTAGTTTTCAGTTTTCCAGTATTTGCCTTTTTAAATGCTCTGGAAAAGTGTGAAGAATAAATAGAAAAAAATAGGAGACAAGGGAGATAAAAAAGTATAGGCACACCTTTCCATTGTCTGGGTCCGACAACTCGTTTTCTGATTAAAAGCGTTGTTCCCGGTAACCCTTGTCGTCTCTGGTAAAAGCCACGTTCCTAGAAACCCCACTGGCAAGACCGCAAGTGTTGTCACCACTGCAGGTGCCTTCACCATCGCAAGTTCTAGGTAACCCTCTCCTCCCGTCGCAGGTTGCAGATAATTGCAGGTGCTTTGTTCGAATCGACCTCCACAGTTGAAGTTGAATGAATGAAGGTATAGATCGTTGAATCTTGATGTTGAATTATAGGAGCATTAAAAGCTCCTTTTCTCTACTCTCAACTAAGTGTACTTTACAGTTCCACTCACCTTTTTGTTTTTATTTATATGTTTTCTTTCTTTTTCTGGGCTATGGCGGTCCTTTGACTCAGTTACTTCCAGGTTTAATGCTAGATTCCTTTAATTGTTTTAAATCAGGCTTGACAATTGAATGAATTTGATGCCCAATAAGTAACATGTATACTAGCAACCATTTGGGATTTTTTAACAAATGCCACATTGTCTATGGAACAAGTATTCACAAACTCTAAATCATATCTTTGCCAAATGATCTTTGGAAACTAATGGCACTTAATTTGGTATATTACTCAATATAGTTCATGGTGCCATTGTAAGAAGATATACCCAAGAGCAAGAACCTGATTTTCCAGATATGCCCAACAAGGATTTTTGGAATATCCGAATAAGAATTTTGTTCCAATGGATTAAAATCCCAGTGATGTGGGGACTCTGTAAAGTCAATTTGGTTACTTCCAGGTTTGGCGTCAAAACTGCTTTTGTTGTTTCCAAGCAGGATTTAAGACAATTTGGTTTTGCTTAACAAGAAGTAACATGCATGCTAGTAAACATTTTTGCTTTTTCCATCGATACCATGTTGTATAGCTAGCATGTATAAACATCTACTAGGTGACAGGTCTCTTCCTAGTGACCCTTGTTTTTTAATGAGGCTTACTAAGGTTAACCAACCATAGGGCATAGGTCATAATACCCTCGTAGGACATATCAAAGAGCAGAAATCCAAATTTTCGGATATAAGTTATAACCAATACTTTTTTTTGGTATATCTGAGGTTTTTTTGTTTACAATGCTTCAATTCTCAATGGGAATGTGGGGACCCTGTGAAGAGGACTCAACAATAGGAGACCTTTATAGTCAAATAAAATTGGAAAACACTACTATTAGATGAACAAACATTGTATAAAATGCCTTGTTTTATATCTTTTTATGCCTATGGAGAGTAAAGGTGGAGTTGCATGGGGTGGCCTCCACACCTAAAAGGCAACTCCTACTCATGTAATTTGGACCGAACATTGATTTTGAGGAAATTTTAAGCAACTCGTGTAAAGGTTTTGATCTTTCTTGTACCATGGAGTTCTATGTATTGGTAATTGTCTAAGTTACCGGTTCGGGTTCAAGGACGGGTGCGGTTACGCAGACCCAGTACATGGGTGTGTGAATTTTTTTAGGGGTTTGGGTGCGTATGGGTATACATATTATATATACAAAAAAAAAGAGAAATATGCAGAATTGTAAAACTAAATCATTTCATAGTATGATACTTGATCATTGCAAATGCCAAATTCTAATTACTTGAACATTAAAGTTTTGAATATCGAATTACTAATTAGAAATTAGAATACTCAATACCCCTAAGAGCAGCAAATTTCTTAGTTCAGTGGGGTAGTTGTCCCAGGTAGTCTTAGTTTAGTGGTAGTTTTCAGGTCTTCGAGCCTTAGAGATGAGTTTGAGCAACTTTGGCTTGCTAGGTAGTCAAGTCAGTCAAGGGTATGAGTGAGAGTTGGGCCAAGCTAGTCAAGGTAGTGGAGTTGGAGTCAAGAGATTTGTGATGAAATGAATTAGAATCCTTGGAAAATTCTTGTTCCAATATCAAATTTATCTTGGAAAGTCAAGAAAAGCTGTGAAAGATGACCTTGATGGAGGCTTGCTAATTCTTGAAATTTGGCTGAGTTTGGAATTTTTTAGAATCTCCCAAAATCTAAAATCTCCATTATAACTTCTATGAATCTGAAGCCACTCTCAAACATCTTGACAATATTGATATAAAATATAACTTAAAGTATCATTTATACTTAAATGTTATATTTTATAATTTTTTCTGCCCTTAAGCACCTTGGCGCACCCACAGTGTTGGGCGCACACCCTGTACACACCCGGCGCACACCCTGTACACACGTGAAACCGGTGCGAACCCAAACCTGGTTTGAGGCTGCACGGTGCGAACCTCGTAACATAGGTAATCATATTTCTTAAAATTCATAAATATTAGTCAATTTATTTTGTTAGGAAAGTCTCCTAATTTTTTGAGCAATAGATTCAAAATTCTAAAATTATGTCAGCAGCAGCTATAGAGGAAGTTCTGGCAGCTCCCTTCTATGGGACCATTAGGTAAGCATAAGAGAATGATCCGAGGGATAGGGGTTAGCATACTTCTCCTAGTGGATTTAGTTTGAAAGTTTGAAGTAAAATACTTTATTCATGACTGTTTTAGGGCCCCATATTAAAATTCGCAGTGTGTAGATTTTTCAAAAAAATACACCATATTTAGGATACTATCTGGAAAAAGGTTCCCTACAATCTCTGATTGGGTGTTGCAAATTTCCACTTCACCTTTCTAGTGGCGTCTCAAGGTCTCTGGCCAAGAAAAAGCATTCAACATTTGGGGTGAAAGTTGCTATTTTTCCTGTTAATATCTTTTGAAGGTTTAGCCATTACCAGGAAAATAGGAGCAGTAGCCTGCAGCATGCAATAGCAATCACAGCCCGCTGTTTTAAAACTTGGAAATTGTGGAAATAGCTGCTGCATGGCTCAGACAATTTTTGAACAGAGCTTGAAGAGAACTTCAGGCCTGTGATAAAGTTGAGTACACATGTATTGTAATGTTCCCTACTAGGAGGCTGTCAATTTCTAATGATTAGCATACATCGCTATGCATTTAAATTGGATTGAATTAATAAACAATGAATGATTCGTGATACATTTGGCAGTTTACATACTTAAGCCCCAACTCCTTACTTCTCTTTTAAACTCAACCCTAAGAAGGATGGGGATTTACTTGTCGTAGGGCGCTTGACACCCTCAAGGCTTCAGGACCCCGTCCATATCCCATCTTGGGATTCACCTACTTTGTGAGGATTTACTCCGCCTCTCTCTACACAACACCAACCTATCCTCTTAAGGGGCTATAGCTAGTGATTAAAGATAGGCTATGGGTATATTAATATCTCATGTATTATAAATAAAATATAACTGATAAAATTCTGATTTCACTATTATTAACAGATATAAATGCTACAACACACACACACACACTTCCCTAACCCTAATAGAGGATGGTGGAATTAGTGTGCTAGGGTGCTTGGAAACCAATCTACAAGTAGGCTCCCTCAAGGCTTTAGGACCTTGTCCATATCCCATCTTGGGATTCACCTACTTTGTGAGGATTTACTCCTCTCCCTACACAAACCTCCTATCCTTATGAAGGCATTAGCAGAAGACTAAGGACTGGGCCATTAATTCTATTGGTCTTTCATGTATTACAAATGTATATGCATATAAGTAATATACACCTAGATTCCAATATTATGCATATAAGTAGGAGATATTTTCCACAGCAAGTAAAATGGCGATATACATAGTTGAATCCTGATAGAAATATCACCATTATGCATATATTCTAAGATCATAATGTGGGTATTTGAATCTACTGTGTATTCATTTCTTATTTAATCCCCTCTGTCTTCTTTTTCAAATTAACCTTCTTCCCTTTATATCTCTCAATGCGAGGGAAAGGTCACACCTTTTCATCATGAATGCACTTTGGCAAGAGACAACCTTTCACCATTAGCACCCTTGAAAGAGTGCAACTCTTTATTATTTTTGACCTTTGAAAGGGATGCAACCTTTCACAATCAGATCTGCACTTCTTGTTTGTATTAGATCTGTACTTCTGATTTCTCCTTTTCTGATTACTGAGCTAATCCACTCTTTCGAAGAGTCACAACCCTTTCGAAAAGTTACAACCCTTTTGAAAAGTCACAACCCTTCTGTTGTCCTCAACTTTGTATTCACAAAATTGAACAACCCTACGCAATTTTCAAGTAATTGGTAGGATTTCTCTCTAAGGATGTCGATGCTTTGAAAAAAGTTTATTTGGAGGAATCAGTCATCCCTTGATTCACCTCTAATTTCACTTCTTGCGAGCTTTTAGTATTCTTGTCTTTCTTTCTTATATCTTTGTTTTATGTTTTATTTTTGGTTTTGTTTTTGTCGTGAGATTGTGGTCTTCGCAATTCCGCTCGTTTCAAGCTATCTTAGGTGTTGTTTGGATGGGTTTAGCTCAAGTTATAGGCGTTTGAAGTATCTTACCAGTGGGGTTTTTCAGACAGATTGCATGTCTTTGAAAAATCTTTAAAAAAGTGGACTTTTCCTTGTTAACTGCACGAAGTTGGAATTGATTTTATATGTAGAGTGGGTTTTAAATTCCATTTCAAAATTTCACGCCATTCCGAGAAGTTTTGCCTGTAGTTTTTAATGATGGTGGGCTTTTTGAACTCGTCTGCATATCATGTCATTTAAAAACATGAGGTTGCATATAAAATAATACATTTTTCCTTCAATTAGTGGGCTTTCTAGTTATATTTGCATATATAAATATGTATATATTATTAAAAGTCTTACTATTTATCTAATAAGTTACAAGGTGCAATTTTTTGGGAGAGATTGTATTTGTGTTTTAAAATCACTATGATTCCTTTCAAAAAGTTTGCTTTCATCTACATGGTGGCGTTTTTGAAAGGAGTTGCATATGTTTCTTTTAAAAGGGGAAGATGTATGCTATTCATTTAAAAAAAACCTGTCGCATTTCCTTTGAGCTTACACTTAAGAGCTAGTGGTGGCGATTTTCTTCAACATTGCATGTGCTATATGCTTTTCAAAACACGTTTCTTTCTAAGTCTGGATGAGGGCGTTGATTTTTATGTTAATAACATATCATTTGGCATATAAAAACATTTGTAAAAAGTCTTCCAAAAGCCCGTGGCTTAACTATCCAAAGAGGAGGGCGTCGAATTTTATTCCTTTGGCATATCGTTTTAGGAGTAGAACGTATGCCCAATACTTTCCAAAACCCATAACTCTTCTTTCAAAAGCCTACGACATTGTTTAGAGTCTATGGGCGTCGTTTTTCTTATGCTTTGCATATCGCTCATTTAAAAGCTCACGACACGGATTTTAACTTGAAGCGCATTCTAAGTTATATGACATATATGTTAAAAAGCCCATTTTATTTCTAAGGAAACCATGGTTTCATAAACAAAGCACATGGCATTGAATTTCCAGAGAATAGCATATGCTATTTCTTATTAAAACGTGTTTTCCTCTTTGAAAAGTGTTGGGCACTGTTTTTATGACTGATTGCATTATCATTTCATTAAAACTCGTTTTCTCTCCACTAGAGTGAAACATGTTACTTCTTCAAGGAAGCCATGACGGGTTTTATTGCATAGTTTGCATAAAACGAAAGCTTTGCTCTCCACTTAGCTGCGAAAGGAAGGAAGAAAGCCTGTCTAGGGCATCATGAAACAAGAAAGTTGAAGTATGCTGCGAAAAATATATGCTATCCGTCCCAAGAAACCAGTCATCGAGTATTCCATGTGCAAAAACGTTTTTGTTTTTAAGAATGATTTCGAATTTGCAGCTTGCGAATCCTTTCTAGTTATTGTTTTGGTAAGTTTTTGTTTTGTCCTCTTCTTGAATCAAAACGTTTCCTTTAATGCTTAAAAACGAAATGCATTCTCATGTATAAAGTGCTGTTTTTCTTCTACATTGCATGTAGATTTCGAGTGCAACTAGGGCACGTTTTGATTGACATATTCGAAGATTGTTGCTACTTTTAAGCAATTCGAAAATGCATGAGAAGACATTTGTCACATCTCTTGGTGACTCATGGAAATGCATTGATTTTGAGAGAAGAATTAATCAAACTCTTTTCTATAAAACTTCAAAACTTGTGATCATTTCTAAATCTGAAAATCATTTGGATTTATTTCAGAATTGCTCCAAATTTTGAAGGCTTGCTATTCTTGGCATTTCTCAAGGAAAGGTAAGATGTTTGTGCAATTTCTTTCTTTTTCGTGTTTGTTTTAGCTTTATGTTTTTATATGCTTGTTTATCTCTTCATGCATGTAAATCTTTCATTTCACTTTCAGATTTACATGTTCTCGTCTTTCCATTTCCATCTTCTTCTTCCATTATTCTTCTAAGTTGCATATGAGGATGTCATTTATCCTACATATGCAGTCAGGATTGAAAAACCCGTTCTTGATGGTGAATTGTTCCAAAAAGATTAAAATGCTGCCCTATGTGTAAAATGTGATGAAAAACCCACCTTTTCCACATTTACATGTCAAAAGACAAATGTAAGCTTCCAACATGCAAGATAGCCAAAAAAGCCCACCTTTTGTGACCTTTTTGACTTTCCCTAAATATGCACGTTCTTCCAAAAAGCCCACCATACATATGGCATGTTCATTCATGAGCAAAAACACTTTCCCAATCTCCTTGTTTAAAATTCAGACTTGCTGTCTGCATACATGCAGTGCTCCATAAAAACCTCATTTTTCATCTTTCTTCCACTCACTTGTAAGATGCATCAAGTTTGTTCTTCCCCTCAATGATGCAAGTTCCTGTTGCGAGTTGAAGAAAGATCTTCTCATGTTCTTCCCATGACACAAGGATACAAAGCGAGAGCAACCATATGATGGAGCCAGACAAGGTGGAAAGTGTTAAATAATGAGTACATAGAATGCTTTCAAGACTGAAACAAAGAGACACAAGGATGTTTTCCAGCAATCAACACTATCATGCACAACACTCAAGGATGGAGATTCACGTTCCGGTTCTAGATGGTTTCGCCAACCAAAACACATCAATCATCAGGCATCCCGTAGCAGCATGGAGACCGACAGAGGATGATATAATAGACGTCGTGTCTTGTTAGACACTTAGAATATTTTCATCGTGCATTTTGTAATTTGTAAATGATAGATTACATGCAATGTAAGAACAAGATGTAATTGCATGTGATAGTATCACGTGCAAAGCTGTTCCATGTAATCATGTTGTAAGTACATTAGGTCCTACAACCTTGAATAAGTCAAAGTTAGTTAGTTAGGGATAAGTATTGAATAAGTCAAAGTGGTTAAGGATTTCCCCTTTCTTCTCCACTTTTCTCTCTCCTCTTTTCCTATATAAAGGAGGGAGCTCATTGTAAATTTTCATCTTTTGGTTTGTGCAAGTAAACTATAGGCAAAACTCTTGAGTTTTGAAGACTTTGTGTTTCATTGTAAAAGAGTTGAGCATTTGAAATAAATGAATAGAGATTGACAAACTTTTGAGTTGTTGTCTTGACCATTAATGAATGTATTCTTATGTTGCATTTGTTGATCCTTGTTCAGATTAAATAGTTATCTTGTTTATATCATTGGGGCACCTTTAATCCACGTTTTATGAAGACTTTGTGCTTCAGAAGATCGGGGTTACTATAGAGAGTAGTGGCTACAACATTTCAAAGCTGAAGACTTTGAGCTTCAGTGTTGGAATCTTAAATCAATTAGAGGGTGTTCAAGGGAAGACTTTGAGCTTTCTTGTACATCCGAAATTAGAGTGATTATTTGAAGTAAGGATAAGAGACTTTGAGCTCTTATATTTTTTCATCTTTAGATAAAATCAATTGCTGTCTTAAAGGATTGTTCTTAAGTCATTCCTTGAGCAACCGGTATTACTGTAGCAAGGAGAACTGTGTGTGATACAGTTCAGTTTTATTTGAAGCCACCTGCGGTAAGAAGGGAGCCTCCCCTATTGCTGAGAGGAGAGAACAATCTCACATACTGCTGCCTAAAAGAAACATTTTGCCAAGTTGTAGTCTTACTGACTTGCAAAATATTTAGCCAACACCTTCATAATCACAACCCTTTGAAAGAGTTACAACCCTTCATAATTGCTGCCTTTTGAAAGAGCCACTTCCTTAGTTTCTTCACATTCCTTTTGTCTTCCTTTAATCCTTCTTTAACTCGTGTGCTCTCCTCTTCTTCCTTCCTCCATATCCCTTTCAAATGCACTCTCCTCCCTTTTATATGGGAGTCACAACTCTTCATGACATACCTCTTAAACTTTCATTAAATTTAGTAAATTTATATTATATTATAGTTTAATGTTTTTTTTTGATTTATTTAATTATTAAATCCTATATCAGAAAGGGGACATCACATGTATTACCATCCTATCTTTGTGGACCCCATGGTGATACATAATGGTGGACCTAGGTTAGTAATATGACTACATAATACCACATTTATTTGTGATTTCCCCAACTCAAGCCATGAGGCTTAACATTGCATTGGCTGTCCTTTCCTTGGATTACCCAAGAAGAAGAGGACTTAGAGCATAATTGGGTAAGTGTTAAGAGTCTTTGGCTTGTTCTCTATTCTATTCTTAAGTTGTGGGCATGTCTTTCTATGCAACTTAAGTGACTCTTAGCTGAAAGATTTAAGTTTCCCCCTTTTAAGCTTAATTACTTTAGAAACTTGTACTTTTAAAGATTTTATTAAATATGTGCTAATAAGGTCAAGGGGTGTGGGATTTCAAGAAGCCTATTGGCTCATTTTTAGGGCTTTTATTTGGAGCATTGGATTGAGTTTGCAATGGATCTATGGATGAGATTAAATCACTCTTTTGGGTGTCATTATATAACATTTTAGGTTTCCCTTCAAGCTCATTATGTTATTAGTATTTTCTCTATTGCTACTGCCATCTTTGGCTTGAGGCTTGAACCCTTGAGTACCCCTGGTTTCAGAAAGACATGTGGGCTCCCTCTAGTTAGAAGGGTGTGTTTTGGTGGAAGGGCTTTGGTTTGTGATGCCCTAGCACATCATTTTTAGAGCTGCAATTCTTTGTCAGGTTTGGAGGCCATTTTGGGAGGTGAGATTCAGAATATCAGGATCAGATTTGGACTATCTACAGCAATATTTCTGCATGTTTCTGAGCACTATTGAAGCTAATATCACCAAGGACAAGTGGGACGTCATTGTGAGACCTAGTGCTGATTTTCTGAGGGTTTTGGCAAGGGCGGCTAGGGTTTTGAAGACATTTCTGAGGTATATGAGCATGAATCTGCATACTGCTGATCAGATGCATCTCAGAAAAATAAGTAATAATCAATGTAAGTGATTCTGAAATTTTGGGCAGATTTAAAGTGTTTTCGTAACTTTTCATACTTAGAAATATTCAGAAGTTTCTTTAAACGAGCAGAAAAATTAGATAAATAATCTTGATTCTGTTGAAGGGTTTTTTATTTGCAAACAAAATATCAGAATTTTCTGTTGCATTTTTTGGAGATGTTTTTCCTTTATCCCTATTTGGATATATCACAGTATCGCCCTTCACTTTAACCCATACCTCAAAGTGTCACATCAGTTGCAGCTATATCAATGTACTCAAGGCCCAGTGAATGGATCCTATGCTTATAGCGTGAAACATTTTTCTCCCCACTACTTGTTCAACTTTCTGAATATGTTAGCCTCCTGTTTAGATTCTTTCAAGCGTTTAGTAATATCTTGAGTCTTGACATTATGCTGGGCCTTCCAACTTTATCCTTTACTTGTCACAGTGATACATCTTTGTAATTTGTTTTGCCAATTCTTTTTTAGTTTCTTTAAGTTTTTGGTTCAGATGGTTCAAATTTCTATCTTCCCATGAATGTAGATGTGTCTAAAGACACAATCTACAAGTAAATCAGAAGAGGCAAAGATTGTATTTGTAATTTTTTTTGTCCTTGCCCAATGAGGACTTTTTATGGAGCATACAAGTGGGACACAAATGTGGGCTTAATCATGGGTGTGACATTTTGTTCTTTTCTTATGTGCTTTATTGACTGCATTGTCATGTGTCATGTGAGTTCATTTTTAGTGCTTCCTGTGGTGATTTGAGCCCTGGTCTTTATTGTGGTAATGCTCAGCCTTTATCACTCAGTCACACCTGCTGGATAGGATAGTATTAGTCATTAGTTTACAACTAATTTATGTATAAACTAAAATAAAAAGGTTAAGATCCCTTGGCATTTGATCTGGAAGCACAACCTTGCTGCAGTGCTCTCCTTTGCCAGCTTCTTGATTATCATTTGAATTTTCTTGTGTTACGGTGTGCATTTTGATTTTTGATGACCCTGGCCCAAAAGGGTGAGGAAGTGGCTAAGGATTCTATCATCTATGAATGCAATCGCCACTGGAGAAAATTTATTGAAGTACCACCTATAAGTGAAAACTATTAGACACAAAATTACATGGATTTGCATGATGTTTCAGTATGCCTCACACTAAGGTGCCACTGGAGAACTTTACAGCATCATTCAAATACAGTTCAATACTCCTTTGGGGATCATTCAAGTTCAAATGTTTAATTAATGACAGCTTTTAAGTCTTTTTGTTTGTAAATCACTAATTATTTACAGCGCTTGCCCAGCCAACATTAACGTGAGTGGATCATCTTTATCAAGCTTGCCAAAATATAGGTATCCCATTTGGATTGTTATGATCTGTCTTTACCATGGTACAAACCAATATGATGGATTTGGTTGATTTCACATTGTCCTTTAGGAACAATGCTGTTTCTTCCTTTGAATCTTAAAAGTCACCAAACATAAAATTGTTTCAATGTCATTTAGTAGAATAGCAAGGGTTCCAAAATTTCAGGAGCACCATTTGCATTTATTATGACAAGCAAGGTCATGTTCTGTATGGTTAGTATGTTCTTAATTATCTTAAAGGCCACGCTTGGAGGTCCTCATTGGCCATAATATTATGGACCACCTTACGTGTAACGTCTACAAAGTTAGATTATGCTCTGTTGTACAAGTCTAAAACTGGTCTTTAGATAGTAATTGCTTTCCTTTGCAGAGGACTTGTTATTGTTATGGCTGTTTTAAACCAACTTGCTGCTCTAGATCCTCAAAATTCTTAAGACTGGTCTGCAAATATATTCTCCCTCATGTAGAGAACATAAACCGATTCATTCACCAATGGATTGACTAGCTTGCTATTTTGACATTTGGATGTATTCAGTTTGGCTTGGCCATAAATCTTTGTTTAGCGTGATCTTTAGGATGCAACTCATCCCAGAATTGTCACAGATATCAGGGAAGAATATCGGAAATAAATGCTCAAAATTCTAGTTGAAGGCAGCTGCCATAGTTGCTGTTCGACAATTCAGCCTGAAATCAGATTTCAGTGTTCAACTTATAGAGTCAATCTTATTTTATCAGGTCATATTACTTCATAGTGTGTATCTAGGTTTCCAGCCTTTAATATCTTTTGCCTTAGTGGCAAGAGGAGAACTTAGTGTGGGCTGCTTGAGAATCTGTTTTATTAGGCTTATGAAGTATGCTTACTTTTGTCCTTATTAGGCCTTCAAGTTTTGTTCCTTCTTAGAAAATATGTGCTATTTTCCTCAATTCTAATTCATAAATTTAAGTACTGCGGATATTGAATGAGGACCCAAAGAGAGTTTTTTTGTAGAATTTTGATGTCATATAGCATGGATAAAAGTAGTTGCTTAATGTTTTGGATTGGCTGTCATGGTATTTAATTTTTAAACTTCATGCACTTGTAATAGGCCTTTTGTAGCAGCCATGGGTTTCTGCTTTGTTTTTCGATCCATTCTCATGTAGTTAACTTGTATCTATAGTTATTTCTAAGCAATAATCTGTTCTCTTTTTTAGCAGTTTCTGTATCATAGAAGGACCTGAAACAATACAATCCTTTGCAACAATGCAACTGCAAGAGATTAGAGACAATGTTAGGAGTCGCCGCAACAAAATCTTTCTTCTTATGGAAGAGGTAATGTAATAGAATGCCTTGATGCACTTATTGCACACACTTTAGAATTGTACGGGTTCTTATTTGAAAGATATAATGTAGTAATATACTAATATGTGATAAGGCCTATTCTGTTGATTCTTTCATATCTGCAAATCGTCAACTAAATTATTGAAGTTAAATCCTATTTTGGCCAAAGATCTTTGCTTATATAAGCTGCATCTTGATTTGTACCAAATTCGTGTTCAGATGTGCAATATGCACATATTGAATATTGATTACTCTTGAGTGTAGTTGCATAAATTTTTGGTGCTTTAAATTACTTTTGAGTGGTAGTTGCATAAGATTTAAGCATTGCACATCTTGTATCCAAGCATTTAGCATAATATGTTTCATTATACAGTATTTTCTTCTCCTATGTCTAGTATTAATTTCACAAATCACGGCACAAAATATCTTCATAACTAGGGCCTGCATTGTGCAACTATTTACAAACAATGTCAACAGTGATTTCTTATAATGATGAACAAAATGTGATTTGATTTAGAAATTGAAAAATACCCTCTACCAAATCGCCGTTGATTTTATCTTGAAAAATATGTGGATCTAAGGTGTTGTAAGATGTGGTCTTTCGATTCAATAAGGGGTATGTTCACTAATTTTTTGTCTACATTCTAGGTTCGAAGACTTAGAGTACAACAAAGAGTCAAAATTGCTGAGATGAGTAGTGCAGGAGATGAGATTGAAAATGAGATGCCTGACATTCCATCTTCCATTCCCTTCCTCCCTCACATGGTGAGTTTTTAGAATATTAGCAAGAACTTACAAGTGTTTTGTGTTGTAATATTTAAACATTAAAATGGAGAACACTTCAGATATTATGAAAAGTAAATAAAACTCAACTTTGTTTGAATGTGTGTGTGTGTATATATTCATCCGTTCATGCCAAATACAATTCAACTTTGCTTGAGTGCTTGTATATGTATTCGTCTGTTAATCCTTGCGCACGGCACCAAATTTAGTTAGTTAAAATTTAACATGACGAGAACAAATATTCTGCTATCTTAATAAATTTTAACTGCCATGTTTACTTTATAAACAGACACCAGCGATGCTAAGGAAGTTTTATGCTACCTGCTTTTCATTTATTGCCGGGATCATTATGTTTGGTGGCCTTCTTGCACCTTCTGTAAGTTAACTATATGTTTCTGGATTCCCGATTTTTAGATAGTAAAGTTAGCCAAATTTCATTGATGTTATACTTGTCAGGAAAAATTGCTTTATCTTGTTTGGAATATTGGACATTTTTTGATTGATTCCCTGCTGTAGATAAAGACCACAGGTATCTGATATTTTGCTGTTCTTTTTTACTCTAAATACCATTCGCTTTGGGGGGCAAAGTATAGATGATTGGATATACTAGTGTGCTTAGACATGTTCAGCATTAAACATATTAGCATCTTTCAGTAAATCACTTTGTCTTTAAGCTATTCCATATCCCACATGCTAACTCTTTTAACGATCTCTTTTAATCTTCTTTTATAGTTAATGAGCTCTTTGGGTCTTCTATATAATAGTTTATTAGCTCAGGTATTTCTTGGTTCAAAATATCTCTAATTATGATGAAATTTTCTCTCAAATTGTGTCTTTTCATGAACTGGTTCTCTTCGTATCCTCTATGATCATCATTTTTGCAATCCCTATGTTGTTTGGAATAATCTCATCCAATATCATTCACCTATCTATCCCCTTGATTTCCGGACTGTTCCACTTATAGTATGGTACCATGTTGGGTTCACTTTACTATTTTGGCTGAAAGTGGGCAGCTGCATACTTTCTTAGTGAATCTGGATTTGATATTGTTATAATCTTCCTTTTCATGATTTCTCTACTCACTATCTCAGAAAACCATGGATTATCTTTCTAAGTTAAAATCTTTTCTAATTTGTGTGTAGCTTATGACAATCTTGAATATCATAGCACCTTCTAAATTACTGAATTTCTTAAGCCTGGTTGCAGATAGAATTCATTCATCAAGCCTTTGAAATTGTTGGTGTAAAAGGGGTATTGTACCTAGTGTAGTTCGACACCTTCTTCCTAAAAATCCATGTTACTTAAGTTTACTATTGGAACACATAGGAAACTTCCCATTTCTAGTGGATAGTTATCACATGGTCACTTTCCACCTTAAGTGGATGGCAACTTATCACTTTATGCCTCAAGTCTTAAGATTAAGACACGTCATAATCTTATGCCATCCTATGTTCACCTTGGCTTATATAACCAAGGGGTCCCCTTTGTAACATTCATTCCGTTATGTTGTATCATTTGCATCCTTGATAGAATAGCATTTTCACTGTTGATATCTCTTGTGCTTTCATGGAGTGCCTTGATTTTGGGTGGCTATAATCTTCAACCAATCTTGCTTGGTATAGAGCATTCTATACCTAACTCTAACATGGTATTAGAGCTTGTGGCATTGCTTTTTGTTAGTCTTATTTGATAGATCTAAATTGCAAATCTTGGGGCATTTTGGGGTTTTGTTTTCATGGCTTTGTATTGCAGGTCAAAATTGGAGCTTGCTGGGTCAAATTCGAGTTCACCATTGGATTTAGAAGGTTTGAGAAAGTCAATTTTGCCTTTTCTTTCATCCAAATCGGACATTGGAGGTGAGATCTATGAGGGTTTGAAGGTGGGAGATGGTTGGCAGATTCGGGACGTACCTGTCATTTGTGAGCATTTTGGGTCAAATTAACCTCGCCATTGTGCTTAGGAGGCCCAAGAACACCAAAAATGACTGCCAATTTGTTGAAATCGGAGTAGGTCACATGGAGCTTGAAGAAAATTATTGGCCTTGGTTAGCCATTTGTATGATTGTACCATTGTCATTATTATAGGCATCAGGAAAAAATACTTGCTACGGTTGGATTTTTTTATAAGAATTAAGTTATTTCAAATAATAATTTTTTGATTTAAATTAATTTTTATTAAAAAAATACCTGCACAGGTAGGTATAGCATTGGACAAGTAGTACTAAAAATATTTGTTGCGTAGAGTACGGCCCCACAATGTGGTGGGCCGTCATTTTCTTATGGTGCCTCACTAGCACATAGCAACTTGTGGTTAAGGAAGATTTCATGGAATATTCCTTAGATTCTGCCACTAACCAAAACAAAGAATATTCCCTTTGATTTGTAGCATATTCTGTTTGTCAGCTATAAGTGGGGAATATTTTGGCAAATAAGGGTGTATTCCGTCAATGTGCCTATGCTGACGTCATCATCGAGCTCCTTTTAAATTTGTCCCCCTCCCCCTCCATTGCAGTTTTTGTTTTTGTTGTCTAACTTTGAAGGCTCATAATTTAGTCATCTAACCTCCTTTTTTAGAGCAGTTTTTAAAAAAAAAATAATTTGGGGTAGAATTTCGTGCTCTTTGTAGTAGTGCAGTTAGTTTTTGATTTCGTTGCCTGGTTTTTCTAGAATTTACTGATTCTCATAGGTGTTGTTTAGTAGTCCTCATTTTTTGACCTTATGGGGCTCTATTTGGGCTCATATGATAACATTTATTGGTACCGTTTTTTTGAAAGCACATGATTTTTCCGGACTATGCAATGGTATGACCAATTTGATCTTAATGTATATGAAAATTGTACTTTGAGCATTTGGCCAAATTTGACATCCATATGCATGAAGATCAAGTCTAGCTTGTTGGTTTTGGTATCTAGAACCTCTAAACACTCTTCGATTTTGCTGGGGGGATTCTTGATTGATTAATTTTGGGGGTTAATATTGCGGTGTGATTGCATTCTTTTGCATGTTTTTGTGTTCAAATTATGGGGAAATCACAAATTGAACTAACATCACATAATTATGCATCATGGAAGAAATCAATATGGAATTTTCTCATGGGAAAGGGTTATCTTAGCTATCTAAAGGAAATAATTTCTCAACCAACTGATCCTAATGCATTAGCAAAATGGGAGATTGAAAGGGAGAATATAGTTGGATGTATATGTTCATTTATCTCATTTGATTTACAGTTTCATATTGAATCATGTAAAACACCTAAAGAGGCATAGGAAACTCTTTAAAAACTGTATGGTAAAACTGATAAGCTTAGGGGATATCAAATTGATAATGATTTGATGAATCTTGATTCAACAAGTTTTGACCACATCCAAGACTACATCTCCAAAATTAAACAATTAAGAACACAACTAAAGGATTGCAGCATTGTAAAAGAGGATTTACAATTGATTCTTAATGTGCTAGCTAAGCTTGGTTTTCAACATTTAGTGTTTATTTCTGGCTTCCATACCCCTCAACTTTCTATAGGTGGTGCATCATATGTTGATCCTAAGTTTGATAATTTTGCAAATCTCCTAATCTAAGAGGAAGCAAAGTTAATTTACATAGGTCTAATCAAGTCTTGTAAACACCAAGCATTGGTGACAATTGAGGTAAGGTACATAAAGAAATAGAGAATCCTGATAAGAAGCGAAAAAAGAAAAAGAACAAGCTAAACAAAGAATTTGAATCCTCTCCCTCTCAAGGTGAATCATCTAAGCAAAAGTCTAAATGTGCATATTGCAAGAAAATAGGTAACAATGAACATTAATGTTATCTAAGACAAATTGATGAGTTGAAGCATCTTCTTAAGAAGAATCAAATCAACGTGCCTTCAACAATGTTTGGGGGTTCATTTACTTCTTCATCTAAGCTAGAGAAACATGAGGGGAAAATGCTTGTTGTAATAGCATATTCTAATTTAGATAGGTGGATACTTGATTCAAGAGCGTCAGATCGTATGACTTCATCAAATAGTATGTTCTCTTCATTTGAGTCTTGTTCACCACCACACATCCTGATGGCTAACAACACATATGTGTGTCTATGGGAAGGGATCTATTGACATGGATGTTAGAGCATTCAATGATGTTCTTTCTGTGCCCTCATTGTCAATCAATATTCTTTCTATCTATCAAATCACACATGGTGGAACAGGAAAGTGTTGAGTTCACCAAATTCATCATCTGAGATTTGGAGAGAAAACATATTGTTGCAATTGGGGAGGTTGATCACCAATCTCGAGTCTACACCTTACATTTTGCTCCTGTTGTTGATTCACTTGATGTACATACTATGGCATCTAGTGTGGACACATTTGAGGAGATTCAGTATGGTCATTTGAATCTTGGAATTGTTTCATATTATGAGGTTCTAGAGGTGTGTGTTGATATTCCATCTCCTTCATCAATTGTTGCATTCAATGACACTTGTGTTTTTGGGCTCCTTGTGATTTAGTACACTAGAGTACACAGTCTTTAAGATATGGTTTCATGGGATGATCACTTGTCAAACTTTGCAAGCTTGTTTGTGGAGTCGTACACTTCAGATTTGGGAGACACCATTGGTCACATTCATCTTCTCTTTGATGGAGATGATCCTTCTTCAGTTGTTGTGAGGGAGCACTTTGACCCTCTTGTTCATTCTCTACGTGATCTTGCTTTCAAGTTTGACATGATTGTGGATATTTATGAACATTTGGAGGAGGTTTTTTTGTCAGAGTGGGTATCCTTGTCTTTGGATGATGCTCTACATTAGTTTCTAGGAGATTCTGGACCGTCATCGTCAGAAGTATGGCCTAGAACACTTTATTGGAGGGTGACAATATGGAGACACTTGAGCATACTTTAGAGACATCACATTTCATCCTTCTTCCTTCATCATCCTTTTAGGATTGAGGAGACATCTTACATACCATTTTAGTTTTGTTTCTGCATGAGGGTAGGGATGTTGTTCAATAACATTGGATCATCTTCAACGTTCAGTGTTGAGCATCTGTCATCATTGCAGGAGACTCTACATTGAGGGGAGGCTGCTGCATTATCTCTCTTTCTCTACTCTCTTATGAGATTAGGGAGGGGATTTTCCCTCACTTGGGTTTTCGTCCATCTCATTCATCATTGAAAGCATTTTGTATTTTCATCTCTCTTTTGGAGGGGAATTTTGTCCTACTGGGTTTTGTCCTTTTCTCTGATTGTGAGAGATTGCACTGCTTTTGTTCATGAGTATGTAACATGGCCTAGTAATTAGGACCCATCTTGTATGTTGCATTTGTGTACATTCTCCCTAAGTTGCACTTTAGGGGGGATATTGGTGTAAAAGGGGTATTGTTCCTAGTGTAGTTCGACATCTAGGTCCTGATTACACATTTACTTAAATTTTCTTAAGAACACATAGGGAACGTCCCACTTTTAGTGGATAGTTACAACATAATCTTTTTTCCACCTTAAGTGGATGTTAACTTATCATTGTATGTCTCAAGTCATAAGATTAAGACACGTCATAATCTTATGTCATCCTATGTTCACCTCGGCTTATATAACTAAGGGGCCCTGTTGTGAGGTTTTCACACCATTGCCCCTTTGCAAATGGAGACCCCCTCTTTCACATTGGCAGTAGGAGTAGAAGTCGTAGTAGGCATTAGTTTGGTAGCAATTGCAGAGTCTCTCGGGTAGTGAGATGAGTTTCAACAACTTTGGCTCATTTAGGGGTCAAGTTAGTTGAAAAGGATGCGAGGTAAGCCAAGATGAAAGATGTGAAGTGGAAGTTAGGAGAAATATGATGAAGGGAAAGGGCCTTGGTGTAGATGAAGATTGAGGATAGTCACTAAGGGTGAGCTCAACATGAAGATGCAAAATATGATGAGGTGAAGTCTTGGAATGAAACTTGGAGATTAAAGAGTTTAACCATCAAGTTTGAGATAGGAATGATCAAGACTTGATGGAGGAGAAAATTACAAGTTTTGATGGAAAAAATTTAACACTTAGAGGAATCGGGGCAAGCTTGGAAGCTGTCTGAGACAAGGGTGGAAATCACCCTTGCCTTGGACAAGGCTGTCTAAAGAAAGTGCGGAATCCACACTTACCTTGGAAAGGGCTGTCCAAGGTAAGTGCAGATTCTGCACTTGCCTTGGACACAAACGTCCACCTCTCCCCTCTCTTCCGCCTTCAAAAATGAGGTCCCCAATTCGATTTCATGGCAATTTGAAGCAAGGGTAAAGGCTTTTTAAGGCCTATGGATCTATTCCAAGCCAATAGAGAAGGTTTTGTCATTAAAATCAGAAATTCAAAATGAAAATGTCATGAGCCAATCTCAGAGTTTATAATTCTTCAAAAATGAGGTCCCCAATTCAATTTCATGGCGATTTGAAGCAAGGGTAAATGTGATGACCCTAATTTTAGCAGGTTGTGGCAGTGACTTGGTCAGCTCATTATCACGACCCTCGTGAGCTGATGCAGGGTTTTGAGGGTCCCTGTTGGCAGACTTGCTATTTTTAGTAAGTCAGTTGGCCAGCTTCCATTTCTGACAGGGCAGTATCGGCAGTGGTCAATTCTCCAGACGATATTCAGTTGTGTAGTTTCTTGGGCTGGGGACTTACTATTTTTGGCAGTTGCCATTTTTGGCAGTGCAGTGATGAGCATGTTGATCAGTCAGTATGGCAGGTGTTGCAGGAATTATCATCAGAATTATATTTGATAACTAATTGTATTAATTAATAAAAATATGTTACTAATTAATAAAAAGGCAACATTATTATAATAATAATACTTTATTATTATTATAATGATTGAGAAGTTTATATTATGAAGAGCAGTTAACTGATGATGGTTTTTGGAAACTATGGAGACCAAGGTATTATAAATACAGGCTCATTTGTGAAGAAAGGATATCGAATATTGTTTATTGAAAATTGTTCTTGGGAATTGTTCCTAATCTTCTGAGCCCTAGCTGAAGGGTCAAATTAGTCCTCGAAGACTGATTCTTCTTGAGCTAATCTCTAATTGATCGCTGTTGTATGATCAATTCGTCTTCATCGTGCTGTTGTATACGATTGAAGAATTCTGATCTTTGAACTGAGGACCTACACAAGAGGTCTAAATCATTGGCTTCATCGAATTGAACTGGAGCCAGACTTATGTATTGCTGGACGTGGATGGTTAGAGGTGCGATCTTCTCACACTTCAGCACCACTGGTAATTTGTATGCACATAGAGGCGTTGAGGTAGAATTTGAGTCTGGACTGTAAGCTGAAACCCGTGCTTAAGGGATTGCATGACATTCCATGCTGTGGTTTCATTCAGTGCCGCGGGTGATGAGGCAGTGATAGCTGCAATGGCTATCATGCGCAACAGACTGGAGTAGAGGTGGCAGCAGCATTCTAGCCGCGTGGGCTCACCACTAGCCGCGGCTATTACCTTAGCATTGCAGAGGGATTGCTGGGGCATTGCGTGGAGGATACCAGCAGGGCATTGCGTGAGGTGGCAGGGAGTTTATTCACCCGTAACTGTTGTTGCCACAAAGACACAATCAGGCTGCACGTGGGGTTATAGGCATCTAACAATCCCAATCTGAGATTCCAGGCGTAATCACAGGTTTTTCTTATATATATATTGGTTTTACTTGCAACAATGAATATCATATTTTATGAGGCATGATTATATTGCATGTTGTAATAAGTTAAAATGCATATTAAGAGTTATCGTCATTGAAGATTTAAGTTCAGACAAATCCGTTTTACATTCAATTCGAACTTAATGAAATTGGCAAAGTAGTGGTGTTTCCAGAATTTCAAAACATTGTAGTATGATGGTTTCAATTTTAAAGACTTATTTAAAGTTTTGAGTATTAAGGCGAAAAAGATTATATATACTTTTTAAATCCATCTGCAAATCAGTGGAGGAATGTCCTAACAGCAAACCAAACAGTTGAAATTATCTACAAGTCAGATTAAGCTCAGTGCTAGATTGCCTGCCAACTGTTTGACAAAATGTCAATCACATGATTTGCACAGTAATTGATTAAAATTACATGGTTTAATGATGAGGCCAACTTAGGCTCGTTACAGTGCTATCAGAGCTATTTTCTTGCCATCCTGTGGGGTAGGAAAATATTTATGAATGCAGTTTTACTGATATATTTAGAGTGATCAGCACTCTTGAGATGGATAGATACATGCGGTTTAGCTCCGGGAGCCAACATAGCAGTGCAGGAAATAATAATAAAATGAATACACTAATGGAGAGTATGGAGAGACTTAGACTTCATCAGCAGAGGATGGCGGCAAGTCTGTCAGACCCAGAGACCGTAGATAAGGCAGCAAGGTACATGGTTTCTGCTTTCCGTAGGCCGTCATCGAGATTGCAGGGCAGGAAGCTTGAGCTTTCCTAGACAGGTGTCCGAGATGTAGACCCACCAGTACATAGTACGACACCTACTCATGTATCTGATGATAGTCAGATGGACGTGCCAGCACCAGTGGTAGATTGTAGTACTGAGCTTCAGCTAGTTGAGGCTTTCCGAGTGGTTGCTGCAGTTAGTGTAGATACAGTTGATGTAGTAGTTGCCTCTGATGGTCCAGTTTTTCTTGAGGATGGACTTGTTATCGGAGATGTATATATCAGCTGTCGTAGTGTAGCACCGGAGCGAGAGGCAACACACCTCTCAGATGGGATAGGCGAGAGCATGGAGCTACCTTGTTGTCGTGTTGATGATCCGGTGATACAGCAGGAGATGAGGACTGCAGTAGAGGTCAGTAGTTCAGATTTCCGGGAGGATACCACCTTTGAGGATTGCCTTGAGGGGATGGAGACAGATTGTACAGATCGAGATAGCAGCAGTAACGTGATGGGGTTGGTATAGGAGATGCCAGTTTCCTCCTGTATGAGGGATGTGAGTATGGAGGCCACATGTGATGATGCTAGTACTGAGTTCGAGACAATAGATACAGACTCATGCCAATATAACTCTGATTCAGTGGCTAGTATGGGGATAGATGAGGTTCAGTCTGGGACACCTGAGGGGATAGAGCCCTTACTAGCAACTTGGGTTGCTTCAGATACCTCTTATGTGACTTCTGAGGATGACTCCACCAGTAGTGAGCCATGTCTGTAGAAGACCCTGGGAGAGGACTCCGAGTTACTGGAGAGTACAGTTCGGTCCCAGGATCTGGATTACCCAGAGGTTACAGAGGATGAGGCAGCTGAGAGTGTTGAGGAGATAGATTCTATAGTAGCTTCTTCATGTACAGAGGAGTTTGAGGGAGACGTGTCAGATGTTGGTACTCCGTTGGAGGACGTGAGCTCAGCTATCAGTTCACAACGCTCAATTGGCAGCACATTGGAGGATAGTGTTTATGAGAGGTGTACATTGGATACCACTTCCAGCTGCAGTGTGGACAGTATGCCAGAGGTGTTGCATAGAAGACCGACCATTCATAGTCATCATGTGACTAGTCAGTTGAGAGTTAGCGAGCGCGATATTGTTACCATAGTTGAGCATTTTGATGCTGCTTGACAACTGCTAGCTATTCATGGATGGGGTTCTCCTATGGATGATGAGCTTGGTGGTTGTTACTTGGCCCTTGTAGAGATTCATTCCTTACGGGAGGCTGTCAGGATTCTGAGATGAGATTACCTTCAGTTGGTAGTCGATCGTGATCACCTTGTAGAGTGGGGAAGTATAGCTTATGAGGCACTCTTGGATAGAGAGGATGAGGTGAGTGAGCTTACTCGGGAGCTCACGGCGACTTCAGAGGTTTTAGAGAGCACTCAATTGGCTCTCCAGGAGTCACAGGCTCAATTAGCAGAGGTGATTGTGGAACTGGAGCATCTTCAGTCTACACCAGCACCAGATCTAGTGCAGTTACAGATTGTGGTGTCTGGTGATCTGATGATGACCACAGTTGGGGTTGTGGGATGTGATGGTGTTGAGGATACATCCCCCCTTGATTTCAGCGTTGGAGGTACAGGTTCACTTCCATCGGATACTTGTGC
>MU225334.1:1066291-1078995 GCA_018584345.1 Thuja plicata | reverse complement strand
ACTATCCCTTGACTTACTATAAATAGTAAGTTCACACCAAAGACCCTCTAAACCCCTCGCCAGACCACGAGGATCGCAATAATGACCTGGCACCATCATTTCAATGACCTGCTGAAAAATGGGGACACTACATACAAGTGATTTTGTGCGTGGCTGGGTTTTTCTCCCTCAAGTAGGAGGGTTTTCCCAGGATTATCTTTCTGTTTATCTGTTCTTTATGTTTGTATTGCTGCTTATTTTCATTCCTGGTATAAAACATTAACAACACCAACCCAGATTACATAAGTGAATAGCGACTCCCAGAGAGCGCGAACTCTGAGAGAGCACCAACCCTCTTCGAAGCACCAACTCGGAACAGCTGAAGCATGAACTCCGGTCAGCTGAGGCACCAACCTCAATTGAGCACCAACTCAAAATAGGAACTAGGAATTAATCACAAAAGTCTGAGATGGGATATGACCACTTAGAAAAATACTCAACAACTCTAAAACATGTAAATTCTTATCAGTCTCCTAGGCGCCCACAACCATCTCAGAGATGTAATACACGTCCACTCAACAAGCTCAAACATACATCAAAGATCACATCCATTCTTTATAAGACTTCCACACATATCTGATAATCAAAACCAACCATACCAAGAACAATCTCATGAAATAGCCGCGATTCTCTCCAGCAAGGACATTAAAAATAGACTTGATAGCTGCAGAAGCTCTGTGTATTATTATTTGATTCAAATGACTTTCTTAACATGCTTGGCATAAAATGCAACTACACTCTTACTTTATTAGAATAATATCTCCGTATTATCTTGCTCTTTATTATTTTAATAGTCAATATTGTAAATCTTGTAAATATTAGAATGTTCCTAATATTGTGATGATTCTTTCGTTATTAGAATGTTTCTAATAACAATGATTGTTTCATAATAGAAACATCGTCTTTGTAAACTATAAGTGAGCGTCTTGCTCATTCATTAAGCTATCTAATATTTTATCAATTACCTGTGTAATATGGTATCAGAGCTAAGTTAAATTTTTTTCGAAAAATTTATAATTTCTTTATGAAATTATTAGTTTTTTAAATTTTTAAATTTTTTTTCCCATAAAGTTTTTTTCGTTAATCTGCAAAATCGTGGATCTATTCATGATTAGGGATTTTTTTGTAGATTTTCGTGGCTTTGTTCTTTAAGGCGTGACTCTTGCCTATAGATTTAAACCAAGTTTTTCAACTCAGTTCGTGCTCCTTTCGTTCGTGCGACCAGTATTCATTGCCGTTTTTTCGCACTGTTTCTTTCTCTGCAACCTGTGCTGGGTGCAAATTGCAAATCCATCGGCGCCATTGTTTTTTCCACGTGACTTTCAGAAAACGTGGTTTCACTTTTTTTCTTCTGCCTCTTTCATCGCCATTTTGTGGTCTTCCTCTGCCCATGGCTCTTTTTCTCTGCAAACGGGATTTTCTGCACCTTCCTTTTCGCACGTGGTTTCCTCTTCCATCTGCAATGGATCTTTCTGGTTTTTATGACCAACAAAGTGGTCGTTTTTCCTGCAAATCACATCGCCTAGGTTTCTTTATGGTGGACGACCATTTCAGTGGTCCTAATCTATTCAAACCAAGATTTTTATCAACGTCTGGCTCATTTCTCCATTTTTTTGCGCTTTCTAGACATTTTCTGTAGCCACGACGATTTTCTTTGTCATCTTCCTTCTACAACCGTGTTTTTTCGTATTGCTAAAGCTGTTCGTTGCTCTATCTGTGATTTTTTCACAGGTTTGTGGTGGTAATGTTTGCAGACATTCATCTTTAGCCGCCTAGGGTTTTAGTTTTTCAAAACTCTCTGTTTTTTGGTCAGATCCAAATTATGATTGCATATTCCTTCTGGGTTTTTGGAGAGGATTTATGGGTTTTTGTCCATTTTTTGGGTCATCAAAAGTTCCTGCATTGGGATCCGTGCCCATAAATATGCTATTTAGTCTCGAATTCAGTGCCTGTTTTCTGCCTCAATCTTATTCCAAACGTGAGTTCACGCACTAGACGTATTTTCCTTGATATTCGTGCCACCATTCGGTCAACCACTTTTGACCTCAATATTCTGCAATGGCTTCTCTGATGAATATTCTGCTTGAGGGGAATCATAAATTCAATGGTAGAAACTACAATACTTGGAAGCAATGCATGATGACAATCTTTGAATACAAATGTCTTGACAAAATTATTTTGGGAAAGACTACTTGTCCTGAAGATGAAGGCAAGGAGCAAGATAAATTTGATGAGCACAATCGAGAAGCTGTTGTGCTCATCAAACTTTCGGTCACTGATGATCAGCGATCGCAAGTTCCTTCCTACAAATCAGTTGCTAAAATTTGGACGCATCTCAAAGGTTTGCATGAAACCTCTGATAAGAGTCGTGCGTTCTTCTTGAAGAACATGCTCTTCACAATCATGATGGATGAACAGGTGTCCCTGCAGGATCATCTCAATAATATCAAGGACATTTGAGATCAGTTGGAAGCCATTGGACGCAAAATGCAAGAAGACATGGTGGTCATCACCCTGAAGAGTCTACGTCTTCCTATGAGCACTTTGTTGAGACTCTTAACATTGCTTCCACTCATTCTGATGTGTCATTTTCCAATCTCTGCATAATGCTTTTATAGCAAGATCGTTGGAAACAACAATTCGGCAATGGTACCAGTTCATCTTCAAACACAAGATTTTTCAGCTAACTCCTTTCATAAGGATCCAAGGCACTCTCAATTTTCTTAGTCTTCTTAGCAAAATCCCTCTGCTCAGTCATCAGAAGGCCCGAAGAAGAAAAATATTCAGTGCAACTACTGCCATAAATTTGGTCATATGAAGTTGGAGTGCCGTAAATGCTTAGCTGCTCAAGCCAAGCAATCTGGTTCATAGCCTAAAGCACATGTAGTGGAGCACACTGAGCAGAGCGAGTCTACATTTTACACCTTCATGGCTAAATGACCTACAGATCATGTGAAATCCTCTGCCTGGTATATTGATTCAGGTGCCTCACATCACTTCACTCATCGTCGGGATTGGTTCACAGATTTTCAGCCTTTCTCAGATTTAGTTATTTTTGGAGGGGAAGAGTACACTGTTGTCGGAATAAATTTGGTCATATGAAGTTGGAGTGCCGTAAATGCTTAGCTGCTCAAGCTAAACAATCTGGTTCATAGCCTAAATCACATGTAGTAGAGCACACTGAGCAGAGTGAGTCTACATTTTACACCTTCATGGCTAAAAGACCCTCAGATCATGTGAAATCCTCTGTCTAGTATATTGATTCAGGTGCCTCACACCACTTCACTCATCGTCGGGATTGGTTCACAGATTTTCAGCCTTTCTTAGATTTAGTTATTTTTGGAGGGGAAGAGTACATCGCTGTCGGAATGGGCAATATACAGATTTAGTCTGGATGGAGGAAACTGCTTTTCCTTGATGTGTACTATGTTCCAGGAATGAAACTCAACCTTCTCTCAGTCAGTCAAATTCTGAGACATTTTCCTCAGCTAGATGTGACCTTTAGTTCACATCAGTGCAATATCATTGATCGGGAGACTCAATCTTCTATTGCAGTGGGTCTTGAGGATCATGGTCTATATAGACTAGTTGACTCTCGTGATCTCAGTTGCTTGCTATGGCAGCCAAGCTCTCCTCTCTTAGTACACTTTGGCATCAACAGTATGTGCACTATCTTTCTCAGCTTGTTTGGTAAGTTCTTGTCCTTGGACTGTCAGTGATTCAGACTTAGAACCTTGGAGTTTTCAACGCATGTGAGGTTGTGAAGCAACATTGCACTCCATTTTCCGATGGTGACTCCTGGAGAGCTTCTAAGGTATTACAACTGGTCCATGCTGATATCTGCCGACCTATGGCTACTCCTATTACCAGGTGCAGGTATTTTTTTACTTTTTGTTGATGATTTCAGTCATAAAATATGGGTGTATTTCCTTCATCAGATTTCAGAGGTGTTTGTTTTGTTTCAAAAGTTCAAAGCATTTGTAGAAAAGAGTCTAGTCAACATATTGTTACTCTTCGAACTGACAATGGGGGATAATTCCGTTCCTCTGCCTTCTCCCATTTCTGTGAACAACATGGCATAAAGCGCCAATTAACAACACCCTACACCCCTTAGCAAAACAGTGTGGTTGAGCGTAGAAACAACACGATCACCGAAATGATCCGGTCTATGCTTGAACACAAGAGTGTTCCAATTTTTTTTGGGCTGAAGCAGTCAATACTGCAATCTATCTTCTCAACTGCTCTTCTATAGTGGCTGTCAAGAAGCAGATTTCGGAAGAGGCCTGGTCTGGCCGTAAGCTCAAAATCAGTTATCTCAAAGTTTTTGGCTCCACTGCTTTTGTCTGGATCCTTGATGCTAAACACACTAAGTTGGATGCCAAGACCCAGAAACCCATGCTAACCGGCTACAGTGATAATCACAAAGCCTACCGACTGGTTGACATCGAGACTAATCGTCTCATCTTCAGTTGTGATGTGGTCTTTGATGAGGAATGAGAGCCATTTTAGCTCTCTCCTCTAGTTATGAATTCAGAGGATCGGTCTCTCAAGGCTCAAGACTTGGGTGTCCATCTTCCATTAGGTCCACCTGATTGGAGGGCTCTAGCTGGGAAGGCTCCACCTGTTCTTGTTCCCGCATCTCCACCAGTTTCTTCTCCCACAGGATCACCCAGACATGCAGCTACACCACCTGATTTTTGTAATATCCCACCCCTGATAGGATATTTACTTTTCTAATTTCTGCTTGTCTTCAATTTGGGTTTTATGTTTCCCATTGATATATTTGCAAGACAATCTAAATCTGATATTTCATTCATATTAGGAAGATATAAACCCAAGCACTTAGCAATTTGAATCAGACTTCCCTCTCAAATGTCTTGAACTCATACATAAGCATTTTATCAAACACTTATAAGTTCAAATCATTCAGAAATATTGACTTGAAATGTGGAGACAATTCTACAAACACTTGGCTCGCTTAGATCAGATATAAATCTCTAAACTTCATACATACATAGAACAAACATTTAGACAAACACTTGGCAGATATATCATTCTGAAAATGCTCCAGACTATTCAAAGACATTCTGTCATAAGTTGGCATACAAACTAAGTGCTGTTTTAAGTATACTGCTGGTTATTAGAATCTCAGAAAAAAAATTCAGTCATTCATGTGACAAATTTGAAGACTTAGACAAAATCTCAAATGGTGAATAATGTAGTGTTCAGCTTACTAATCAGCTCCTTGACCTAGACTAGAACTTTATTAGGTTACCAGGCTGCTTCCAATTTAGTCTCAACTCCTTAAGAATGTCTCTAACGCCCAGCAAAGTAGAAGAATTACCCAATGCAAGGCACTCAACTCTCCACAAACTGACCGCTAATTTATGGTTGCACAGATCTCCAGACAGTCTGATCACAGATGTGAATCACTAGGAACTTCGTGGGCTGTGGCTGAGAATGTAAATCTCCATACGTTCCCCATATTGGTCCTGTTATTCATGCCGTAGAACTAAATACCTGAGAACTCGGGCTGAATGTATCACTGCTCTTCAAATGATTGCAGTCTCTGCTACGCACAAAAAAAACTTAAACTTTGAATCTACTCACAAAGAAGGCCTGGGTTTGCATCCAACCTTCAGTTTCCTAAGGGTTTTTTCTTTTCCTTAGAAACCAGTCACTGACTTGCAGCAACAAGAAGAAATGGCTTCCAAATAAAATTCTCAGAACATATCTCAAGTGAAAGGATAGCCTTGCTTATATAGCTTTTTTAATTGGTGAATGCTTGTACTTTAAGCAATGTGGGATAAAACATTCTTTACTTTTTAATTCCTCTTAATGAAGTAGCTTCTCGAACAAGCTGGAGAGCTTTAATAACTAAAGTGACTTTATATTATAACTTCATTATAGTCACTCCTTAATTCAATTAATGACATGTACTTAATAATTAATTATTATGAAAGTATAACTTTAATAATAATTATAATATTATAACTCCACCGTTAATCATTGCAAATCAATGCTGACTTCACCAAGAGGTAGCCCACTGCATTCACTGCGAACCAGGGTGCCTTATTAAAAATAGTAAGGGTCCATCTCTATCACCCTTGGTTTACCAAAATGAGTAAATCCTTGAATACTTGATCAAAACAGAGGTGCCAAATGTCATCATTGCAACTGAGGCTAGTTCAGGTGCCCTGCCAAATATAGAAATGTTGGATAAATGACTTACTATAAATAGTAAGTGTACCAAACTGAACCAAACGAAGAGCAATCCTGAACACTTCTGTACTCCGGAAGGAAAAGAGCCTCTTGCTCTGCCAATTGGGAACCTTCTAACCATCGGACTTAGCCTATGAGGGCCAATGATAGGCTAATCCAATCATAAATAATATCATCCCAAAAAGGGGACATTATAATTTTCCTCAGGATTCATCTGATCTTCTGTTTGATGATGATGATCCTGTTCAACCTCCTACTTCTGATGTTGGCACTTCTACTCTCCTCCCTAAATGGTGGGCTAAAACGATTGGCGATCTTCATGATGATGAGCTCATCGAGGGTAGAATTGCTTGGAAGAAGAGAAAATCTTGTGATTCTGTTCATTTTGCTCTCATGGCCAACATTCACAGTGTGTATGAGCCTCAAACATACACAAAGGCCAAAGGGATACTTGAGTGGGAAGAAGCTATGAAGACTGGGCATCATAGTCTATTGAAAAAAATAACACTTGGGTTCTGTCAGATCTTCCGTCAGGAAAGAAACCCATCAGATGCAAATGGGTCTACAAAGTCAAATACAAGGCTAACGGTACTCTAGATAAATACAAGGCTTGTCTCGTTGCCAAAGGCTTCTCTTAGCGTGAAGGAATTGATTATGAGGAGACCTTTGCTTCAACAACAAAGATGAGCACCATCAGATTAGTCCTAGCCATGGCATCTCAGTGTGGCTGGAAGGTCCATCAAATGGACGTCAAGAGTGCCTTCTGGAATGGTGAGTTACAGGAAGAGGTTTGCATGACGCAACCTCCTGGATTCAAGGTTGCCAGTAAAGAACACCAGGTACTTAAACTGGTCAAAGCACTTTGGCCTCAAACAAGCTCCTTGGGCATGGTACATGAAAATACAGATCAGGGTTTCTAGAGGAGTCCTGAATCAAATCTGCATGTCAAGACTACTGGCAGTGACATCATCCTTCTAGTTATTTATGTTGATCTCATCATCACTGGCAGTTCGACGTCTTTGATTCAAGAAATCAACAAAATTTATGCTAGTCTTTTGACATGACTAACCTTGAGCTTTCGTACTATTGCCTAGGTGTCAAGGTTTGGTAGAAGCCTCGTGGCATCTTCATTTCTCAGTCTAAGTATGCAAGGGCTCTGCTAGACAAATTTAGAATGCAGGACTGCAAACCCGCGTCTACGCCTATGGAGTTTGGCCTGAAATTGTCAGCCAAATCTGGTTCTCCAGTTGAGAATGAATCCATTCAGGCAACTAGTGGGCAGTTTAATCTATCTCAACGCCCCTAGACTTGATTTAAGCTATTCAGTAAGTTACATATCACGCTTCATGACATATCCTACTTTAGAACATTGGGCTGCAACGAAGCGCATCCTGCACTATGTCAAGGGCACTTTCGACTTTGGTATCCTCTATGGACGTACCAAAGATCCCAGACTCATTGGGTACACAGATTCGGATTGGGGAGGCTCTATTGATGACAAAAAGTCCACTTTTGGGTATGTCTTTAGTTTGGGCACAAGTGCTATCACTTAGACCAGTAAGAAGTAGCAAGCTGTATCTCTTTCCTCGACATAAGCTGAATATCGAGGAATAGTCAAAACAACTTGTGAGGCAGTTTGGCTTCGAAGGATGCTTTCAAACATCCAGATGTCTCAAGCAGGTCCTTCACCCTCTTTTGCGACAATCAAGGAATTCTCAAACTCGCCAAAAATTAAGTCTTCCATGAGCGAACCAAGCATATTGAGCTTCATTGTCACTTCATCTGTCAGCTGGTTGAAGATGTATCTGTCGATTTGCAATATGTTTATAGCGGACCAGACTGCAGATATCCTCACCAAGTCCCTACTTCCTGAGAAGTTTGTTAAGTTCAAGGGGCTCCCTGGTGTAGTTGACAGATTGACCATTAAAGGAGGGTATTAGAATAATATCTCCGTATTATCTTGTTCTTTATTATTTTAATGGTCAATACTGTAAATCTTGTAAATATTAGAATGTTTCTAATATTGTTTGATTCTTTTGTTATTAGAATGTTTCTAATAACGATTGTTTCGTAATAGAAATGTCTTTGTAGACTATAAATGAGCGTCTTTATCATTCATTAATTTATCCAATATTTTACCAATTAGCTGTGTAATATGCTTCACTTCTAAACTCTCATGCAACATCACTCCTGACTTATTTCATGCAATCCCACATGATACTTGAACAAAGAAATGCCCAGCCATCAAGAATTCCTCAACACAGATCCGTTCCTGCCAAAATGGCTTCACACAATCGTTCTTTAACAAAAATACACGACTCCTTACTTTTTCGCACCTCCTCCACACCATACACATCAAACCTCTTCCATTTTCAATGTTTCTCAGCCTAGTCATTAATCATAGTCATCACATGATTCTTTTAAAAAAAAATAAAGCCCTCTAATCCTGCTCGACTCATCCTGCTAACAACACCTCCGTTTCAAGTCTTAATTCCTTCCTTAATAATACACACACCTTCATGAAAAATATGCACAACTTGTTTTGGAAACGGCTGCATTAAAATTGTAATAAATTCAATTTCATAACCTGTGCACCCCAATTAAAATGCACGACTTCCTCATGCTCATCTCCTAGCCACTGACCATAAGCGGCTGAGTAGTCAAAACGTTTCTTCAGACCTTAATTAATTTAAGGCAATCCATTTGCCATCCATGAAGAAGACCTGCCTCCACTAAGCTGTCGTATCCTAGAAAGGAATAAATTAAAGAGTCTATTTTAACTAGAACTGCCAACCATCAAATCAGAAATCCCTGAATATAAATATAGTGAATGCACAACAACCACAGTCCACAAATTATTATCGCACCAAGTAAGGAATAATTCAATTCCATAGAAGACAACAAACAACCATTGACGTGGCACAAGATTTGACTTGGCACTATTAATGTTTTGAACTAGAATACAAGAACACGGTATGCAGAAAAACAATAACAGAAGAACACAAAAAATTTATCCTGGGAAAACCCTCCTACACGAGGGAAAAACCCAGCCACACCTCAAAAACGATCTTTATTTATGATACAAATCTGAATACAAACTTCAATATTCTGAGACACTTAATCAAAATAATAATCAACAATGAATCTCTGCAATAAAGTAATGCTCAGAATATATGCTATAGCCACATCCACAATACATGCTTAGCAAAATGCATGCTACATCAGTACCAACTTTTCAAGATAATAAAATTGAAATCACTACTTATCAACCTTTATCATAATCAACAACCTGCAAATAAGTCCCCAGCCAAGACAATGTGAAAACATGAACTTATTATAGGTGAATACGATTAACCAAACAACACTCCCCAAATTCTTGAACTGTTACGGAATGTAAAAGTTGAAGAGTCTCATTGCATATCAAAAGAAGACTCTTCGAATAGGAGACTATTCCCATTCCCAAACGAATGACTGTCCATATACATGCGTGACTACTCGTGCCTCTTCATGCTCCACGTGGGTGACTCTTGGGTAACAATATCCATGTCACTTCACGTGGGTGACTCTTGGGTGACAATATCCATGTCACTTCACGCGGGTGAATCTTCAAATATTATCGCATAATTACACAAATGATCTCAGATATATGAGTCTCGACAGAAACAGGTTGATAACCAGCAATTGAAGATAAGACAAATTTCTTCTGAAGCTACATGCTTCAACACTCCCTCTTAGCAAAGAAGAAATTTTCATGTCTTGCCATTTCTACACATGACAAACATAAGAAGCTGCAACACAAGCAAAATGTCAATAATAAAATCTCATCATAGATTTTCTCAACATCATTATTGTCATCTCAGCATGACATTCACCCTGGCTACTCCCAGAGGGTGAAAGAATCAGAAAACAAAGTCACGGAGTCTCACAAATGACTTCCACCATGCCTACTTGCAGACGGTGGAACAAGGGCTTTCACCTCAAACTTCTCCTTGAGAAGAATGCATTACCACCTTGCCTACTCGCAGAGGGTGGATCCACCATAGCTACTCCCAGAGGGTGGAACAAGGGATTTCACCTCAAACTTCTCTCGCAGAGAAGAACTCATAAACAAGGGATTGCACCTCGAACTTCTCTCACAGAGAAGAACTCATTAACAAGGGATTTCACCTCGAACTTCTCTCGCAGAAAAGAACTCATTAAAGCATATAAAGATCACTAGAATGCGGAGACTCCCTCTCAGTTGAGACTCTCTCTCAACAGGGGCAATAACATAATGATTTACTCTAATGTTTGACCAAGCAAGGAGCTTTTACACTCTCCCTTTGCCACACAAGCTCCCTCTGAATATCAATTCTTCCTCTTCGAAGAAAGTAATCACACAATAATATGAATTGGTACTTCTTCTTCAAGAGCCACCAACTCAACTCAAGCTGCAATCTCTCATCATCCTTGTGCTCCTTGGTCCATCCTGGAAGCATTTTAGAGAGATTAGTAATAGAATCAAACAGACTAATGCTAGAAGCATACATGATTCGCTACTCTCAATGTTATTGCATGAATTAAATATATAAAATTTATGATCAATATTCAAAGGTATAATCATAAACTACTTCTCTTAATTGTCCAATCTTTCAGTTGTAGATGAAAATACATTGCCAACAAAGACTAAACAGAAAATGCACTCAGAATGAGTGTATTCATCCAGCAAGAAAGATTGCATTCATTATCCACATATTATTGTCTCCTCGATGAAAGATAGGCCAAGTGTAGGAGTCCATGCCAAACTAAGTAGGACAGCGATCAGCAATAAATCTTATCATGAAACCTTTGGTACCCAACACATAGTGAGACCAACAAAAAAAAAATATTAATGCTCAGGTTAGTCTCCAGATATTACTTTTTCATTCACGGGAAGTAAGATTACTCTGCTGATAATACTTAACAAAGAGAGATGCTTCAACTCTCCATTCTTCGGCAGGAAAACCACACTTTGAAATGTTCTAGAATATAATCAATCTCACACTCAAAATATTGAAAACACTGCTTGAATAAAGTTCTGGTTTTGGATCTTTTCCTTAAACCTGGCTCTGATACCATGTTAATGTTTTGAACCAGAATAGAAGAACACGATATGCAGAAAAACAATAACAAAAGAACACAAAAAATTTATCCTGGGAAAACCCTCCTACACGAGGGAAAAACCTAGCCACACTGCATAAACCATCTCCGTTACTTATCATACAAATTTGAATACAAAGCTTCAATATTCTGAGACACTTAATCAAAATAATAATCAATAATGAATCTCTGCAATAAAGTAATGCTTAGAATATATGTTATAGCCTAGTGTTACCCGGAGACCCGTCTCCTCCCCTCCAGACGCGTCTCGGAGACCAAGACGCGTTTCGGAGACTTTTCGCGTCTCCGGAGACTTCAAAAATGGCCGGAGACTTCATGGCGAAGTCTCCGATTCCAAAAAATGAAGTCTCCCCCACGTCTCCTAATTAAAAAACAAATTTAAAATACAACATTAAGTCATTTTATGATTTTGACCCTTATTTGAATGTTTCTTTAGCAAGGCCATTTATGATTTAACATTTTTAATAAATATTAAATAGACAAAATTCAAATAAATAAATGATTCCATGTGTGAAAGAATCAAGACAATAACAGATGCTAGAGATCCTTCTTTATATCCTTTGATGGAAGAAAAACTACATGGAAGATGGGATAGATTGAACACACCCCTTCATTGTGTTGCATATGCCTTAAATCCTAAATGGCATAAAACAGAAGAGACCAAGAAGAGGGCTCCACATGAGGATAGTGAGGTAATGAATGGATTTTGGGCTGCAATAAAAAAGATTTATGGTCGAGGTGAAGAGGCTTCGGTTATAAGGAGTCAATGGAATAAGTATTCATGTGGGCAAGGTGATTTTACATCAATAGAAGCTTTATATGATATGCGAGCAAAGAAAGACCCTATAGAATGGTGGTGGATGTTGGTGGAATAACTGTATGTACGGGTGTCATGAAATATAGTATTATGTTAATCTAGGTTGTTAGTCACCGAAGGGTTAGGCAGTTACAATGCGACGTTTCGGTCGTGTCCCATCGGATGTTATATATATATGAACTTATTCTCTTGATGAAGAAGGTGGCAATGTACGGAACTTTATGATTAATACAATAACCTTTTATATCACATGCTGCGTATGTAACTGTTGTCTATGCAATTACTATAAGTTACCAGCCGACGGTAAACATCTGGCGCCGTTGCCTAGGCATACTCGAATGGCGTGTGGAGACAATGGGTTTACCACTCGGAGAACTTAATCCAGAAGCCGACGACGCTCGGACAGAACTATACGAGGGAGAAGATAACCAGACCCGAGAATTTAGAATTCTGTTGCAAATAGCCATAGAAACTTACGTCCGTCGAG
>MU225334.1:1043169-1059073 GCA_018584345.1 Thuja plicata | reverse complement strand
CTCATGCCGGACAGTGGGAGAATTGGAGGTAGTTATTTATTAGGCATATAGAAAGCAAGGAAATCCATTATGGAGTCGGCAGGCAAACGCAGTTGGAGGAAGAAACTGGAAGAGGACCCCAGAAGTATGAGCCAGAATACACCAAGAGTTGCAGGTGTGGGCACAGGGAAGAAGCTGAAAATTCACAGGCCACAAATGGCAGCCGCAGGGTCTCAGAAGGAGGTCACAGCACACAATATCGCATTTGAAGGGCTGAGTGGCCTAGAATGCCGCAGGTGGTGGAATGAGAGTGATACTTCGCCAAACACCGTACTAGTCAAAGATAACCTGTCAAGGGCTCAGGTGCAATGGGTTATTCAAATGCCCATCTTTTGTATCAAGGATTTCGAGGGCCCACTATGGGCAATGATTGAGGCCTTCGACAGCTTTTCGAAGACCAGCACTATTCCCTACCTGAACCACTTGGTGACAGTTTCCTTTACAGCATCCGAGTTTCGCCGAGTATTCAGATTGCCAGACAGAGGAATACGAGTTGACCTGAGGCCACAAAAGATGACTGCGGAAAATAAAGACTTCTACATTCGACTGATTTGTAGAGATGATCTCACCTCGGCAGAGAAACAGTCCCTCCAAAAAGCATCGCATAACCGTGGCATCAAGAAGACATTCATCAGAAAAGGTCACTGGCGAGGTCTTATGGACTTAGTGAAGAGCCGGCTTACGGGGTCTAGCCGCGCCTCCGATATTTCATTTCAGCAGGTTACACTGATGAACCATCTCTTTGGTGGCAGAATGTACGATTGGGCGACTGTGTTGGCCGAACGCATGTACGCTTTCATGACCCTTCAGCACCGTACCTTTTACATGCCGCATTATGCGATTGGGCTTTTCTTGGATGCAGCTGTGCGGTAGATCCCAGAAGAGATATTATCCTCCGAGATTAAGGTGGAACTCGGGATGGAAGGCGAACCCCCAATCATGAGATGGTGTCATCTGGATACGCCTGGAGGTCAGAAGGTAGGAGCTGGTTCCAAACGAACCAGGCAGGGGACGGAAGTCAGTGGGGATCATGGAGATACAGATAGCGGCAGGGAAGCGACATCTGAGGAGGGAAGCAGCCCGGAGGATGATGATGAGGAGGAAGTACAGGTGATCACAGCTACACCGCTAGTATTTCCACGTCCCGTACCCTCTAGCGGGACACCAGTGGTTTTGGTTCCTGGTCCTACGGCCATTCCCGCATTCGGCCAAGCACGGGCCCCAGTTCAGCTGTCTTTACCGATTGTCACATCAGCGGGAGCCTCTATAGTCGAGAGAGTTGCCATCATGGAGGCACTTCCAGGGCCAGAGACAAGGGATGGCGAGAGTATCCTTCCTGGCAGAGACATGGGGGAGATGATGGAGCAGGATGGGACTGAGCCAGGCCAGGTACGGCTAGAGATGACAGGAGTAGAGCCGGTGGTGACCTTTGAGGACTCAGTGCTGATTGAGTCCGACCATGACAGTATGGATGGAAAGGGGCCTAGGGAGGAGTTGCCGACACCTGTGAGTCAGCCTGGTCCATCTGTGTTAGGGCGTGCCAGTGCCTTCTTGGCACAGAGATCCCTTGCACCGGTAGCACGGGGATCCGCGATTTTATCTCCCCAGCGAGAGGACTTCCAAGTAACGGAAGACACATTGGATGATGTGGGCGGCCGACAGAGTGTAGAGCCAGAGGCAGCCGAGGTGCCGGCAAGGGAAGGGAAACCGGTAGAAGTGTTGATGGCAGACGATCTGGCAGAGTACATGAGCACTCTGGAGTTGGTAATTGATAAGGGTCGGCGGTTGGTGTAGACAGTGCTCACGGCACGGGAACAAGGAGAGGCTCAGGAACAAGCTCGGGCGGCAGCAGAGAGATCTCGGGAGGAGATAGCCGCCGAGTTAGCCGCAGAGCGGAGTGCCTGGCAGGTAGAACTTACACACCTGTTGACACAACTAGAGGCAGCCCACACTGCCAGGAGCCTTGCAGAGGGACAGTTAGCTCAGAAGGATACAGAGTTCCAGGAGGTCATCCTGATGCTAAAGGAAGTAGTTGAGGTCAATTCGCAGCTCCAGACGGATTTGAACGTCTGGACACAGCAAGTCTATCAGTTGAGGCAGAGGGTTACTTCTTCAGCGTCCCAACCATCGGTTCCAGGGATGCCCCCTTCCACTTCTACTTAGCTGGCTTTTGTGTTCTTTGTACTGGACATTATCTCCATTTTGTTAAGTCGTTGGAGTCGACTTGTTTTTTTTTTGGGGGGATGATGTTGGTGGAATAATTGTATGTACAGGTGTCATGAAATATAGTATTATGTTAATCTAGGTTGTTAGTCACCGAAGGGTTAGGCAATTACAACGCGACGTTTCGGTCGTGTCCCTTCGGATGTTATATATATGAACTTATTCTCTTGATGAAGAAGGTGGCAATGTACGGAACTTTATGATTAATACAATAACCTTTTATATCACATGCTGAGTATGTAACTGTTGTCTATGCAATTACTATAAGTTACCAGCCGACGGTAAACAGTGGAACCATGGAGGTGATACTCCTGAGTTGCAATCATTTGCAATAAGATTGCTCTCACAAGTGGCTAGTTCTTCAGCTAGTGAGAGCAATTGGAGTACTTATGGTTTTATTCATTCATTGAAGAGGAACCGATTGGGGTCAAAGAAAGCAGAGAACCTGGTGTACATTCATAGCACACTTCGCCTTCTGTCTTGTGTTGATCCTACATATATGGAGGGTCCTTCAGCAAAATGAGACCAAATTGCACATGATGGATATGCTGCAATCATGGTGGAAGAAGAAGTTAAACCAGATGGCCTTAATGAATTGCCCCTTGTTATACTACGATCAGAGGAACCTAGGTTGGAGAGTGATGAGTTTCTGGACAACATCATAGCTGAAGACCTTGAGATGGATGATCACAGCCTTGTGGAGTAGATGAGATAGATAAATTTCTGATTTTTGTTTACAGTTTTGAGTTTTTTGTTTGCATATCAGCAATTTAGCATCAAACTATATATTTTTGAATTTCAAATTTCAATATGTAATGATAATCTCAGCGATTATTAATCTGATTATTGATATGATGATGATCATATGCGATATTCAGAAATCAGATATGACTATGAGATATGCAATAAGAGTTTTGAACTTTTGAACTATTTGACTCTATATTAATATGACATTACTATTTAGTATTAGTCTTTGACTCTTTAAACTTTTAATGTTCAACGTTCATAACTTCATACTTATAACTTTCCATTGTTCTTGTTTTCAAAGCACTATGTTATGAATCTATGGTATTTCTTAAAATTTATTAAATTATATTAAAAAAAAAAATTGCCGTCTCCAAGTACCCCCATCTCCTATTTTTCAAAAATAGGCGTACTGGTACCGAAGACCTCAAAGTCTCCCCGTCTCCGGGTAACCTTGCTATAGCCACATCCACAAGCTTAGCGAAATGCATGCTACAGCAGTACCAACTTTTCAAAATAATAAAATTGAAATCACTACTTATCAACCTCTATCATAATCAACAACCTGCAAATAAGTCCCCAACCAATACAATTTGAAAACAACAACTTATTATAGGTGAATACTAACAACACTTCCCAAATTCTTGAACTGTTACGGAATATAAAAGCTGAAGAGTCTCACTGTATATCAAAAGAAGACTTCGAATAGGAGACTCTTCCCATTCCCAAATGAATGACTGTCCATATACATGCGTGACTATTCGTGCCTCTTCATGCTCCACGCGGGTGACTCTTGGGTGACAATATCCATGTGACTTCACGCGGGTGACTCTTCAAATATTATCGCAGAATTACACAAATGATCTCAGATATATGAGTCTCGGTAGAAACAGGTTGATAGCCAGCAATTGAAGATAAAACAAATTTCTTCTGAAGCTACATACTTCAACAGCACAAACAAGCAGGTGAAGTAGACACACAAACAGCTTAAGCAGACATCCAACCAGCTCAAGCAGAGACCCAAGTAGCTCAACCAGACAGCCAGGCAACTCAAGAACACAACCAAATCTGGTAGCTCAACCATGCAACCAAGCAGCTCAAGCAGACAACCAGACAATTCTCTATTACTTTTAGTAATCGTCTGAGGTTTATACGACCTTGATTGTCAAACTTTGTCATCAATGACAACATTCTCAGCAAAAGCAACCAAAAAGATGAATAACAATAAAAAAACATTTTTTAAAAAGAGCTTTTTCTTTTTGAATTTTAAAAATGTTACTTTTTTATGGGAACATTTGCTGTCCCTTATAATTTTTTGGGCCACCCTCTGCATTTTTTCGCGATTTGGGGATGGCCAGGGGACATCCCCTAGGCATCCCTCCGTCCCTAGAATGTTCTGGAAATGGGGATGCCCCAAAAAACACTGGGTATGTATCCCTGACTTTTTCTGATTAAAATATTTCCAACACTGCATTAAATTACGCTCCAAATTTCTAATTGCAATCAGGCATATAATTGAAAATGGAAGCTAGGCTTTCACTATGTTCTTCGGTTTATCTCAGCTATTTTGGCACATAATGAAGGGATATAGGTTACTGTTCCCATGCCTTGCAATTAGCTGTTAGAATATTTATCCCCAAGTCATGTTGTTGTGTAGTAAAGATTAATTACAAAAAAATCAAAATAATAATAGTCACTTTGAACAGATTTTAGTTTTAGAGACATTTTTTTTGACATTCTGCATCATTCTAGCTGAGTAAAAATGCTCAATCTAAGTGGTTAAGCTCTTCCATAAGTACATAAGTTGGATTGTGGTGGAAATCTTTGGTGTTTGTTTCTATGCCCTTTTTCCTTGTTGGTCTTATTAAAGGAACGTTAGATATGTTATTTTCTGTTCTCTAGTTCTTGTGACACAGACTTGATTGCATTTCTTAACATAAATTGTGACCCTATTCCTATTCTCCTGTTAGTCCTGACAGTCCTGTTTCTGTAGCATTTCTGAGACGACATGACAAGATAATATTGCAAGAAACTGTTAAATAAGGTGTTCATGTGCTTGCTTTAATTTCTTCATAAATCATTATTGGTGCACTCTCATCTGAAAATATACTTACTGTTAATGTTATCTGCTTGCTTTTCAGCTAGAACTTAAATTAGGGTTGGGTGGAACATCATATGAAGATTTTATTCGCAACATGCATTTGCCAATGCAACTGAGGTATATTTGAGAAACATTCATACTGAAAATCTCTTTTTAATTTCAAATTCTGCCTTTTACAGAACTGGAAATTGTGACCAGCAAATTCCCAACTTTATCTTTTACTTTTATTCTTTTACCAGAATTTTAGGATGTACATTCTTTTATTTCTGTATTATAACTTAATGTATGCACTACGTATGGCTATTGAGCTGTCTGGATAAAACTTGTAATAGATGATAGATGATCTTGTATTCCTGCCTACCTGTTTTCTGAAATTCAAAATTTGTGATTCAGTCAGGTTGATCCCATAGTAGCATCCTTTTCTGGGGGAGCAGTAGGTGTTATATCAGCTCTTATGGTGGTTGAAGTCAATAATGTTGAGCAACAAATGCATAAGAGATGCAGATACTGCCATGGAACTGGTATGTATCAGTATATCATCTTTTGGTAAAGCTTCTCTATCATTTATTTTGAAAAGCTGGGTTAAATCTTTGCTACCTTGTTTCTAGCAAAGAACCATGCTCTCTATGTTATATCCATTTTTGTGGTTATATCTTTACTGTGAACAGAGATAACTAGTTTAGGGCAGATCCTGAAAGTCTAAGTATGGACAATCTTCCTTAGTCTAGTCATTTCTGATAGCGTCATAGCAGGATCTGGCAACCTAAAAGAGTTTACTGCAGCGAGGCACCTATTTTAAATATGTAACATACATACTCAAATTATTTGGTTTATTTAATTGTGTAAAAATTTGGCTTTCCCATGTATTACAAGTTTATTGTTATTGAATTTGCACTATAACATTGCATCGCGGTGTATAGTTTACTCTCTTACTGTGGCAGAAGACTCAATTTCTTGTGCCTTAATGAAGCTCGCAGAGGGTGATAAGTTACAGTGAAATAATATTTACTAAGATTTCCTTAAATATAAAAATCAATGCAATATATTTATGCACAATATAAAGAAACTAAAACATAATAAGTTTCTGATGTAGGAAAAGTATAGATTATAGAATGCACAATAATTTTATCTTCCTTTTGTTCTTTGTAGGGTTTAAAGGGAGTGGGTTAGGATAGGGTAGGGGCTGGGTTAGACATGGATTAGGTTAAGATTTTCTGATATTTTTACATGTATATATTTTTGTTTCTTATTCACTTAGTGCTATGGATCCTCTGGAAAAACCCTGGAAATGTCAGGCTTTTTCTTAAACAGCATAAACATTTCTGTGAGGATCCTGCATTTTCTGGAGTATCTAAAATGACTCCCATTATTTGGACCTGGATCAGTACCCAAGTTATTTTCAGGCTGAAACCAGGGTGGGTATGGTCTTTCCTTGGTTAGCACCTGTAATATTTCGTAGGTGCTACTGATGTTTTGTGAGTGTTTACTTGTATATTGTAATTGTATGGAAAAATAAAAGTGGTACGATTTGGAACACTTGCTGCCTTTGCCCATTGTAAAATGCTGCCATTGTGTGATAAATCGTTTCCTCAACCTTATTTATCTGTTCAACTCTGCACTTTTAGCTGTTGTCAATCTCTGAGCTGCTTTATTAGGTAAACTTGCTCTAGGAATCAGATCCATACGATGGCTTATGCTTGTTATCAATGATAGTTCTCAGGAAATTATCACAATTAATGTCACTATATTCTTCCAACAATCAAGAAATTTTAGGATGTGGTGCCTTATCTGCCTTTGTGGTGCTTTTGATTTGCATGCACTTAGGAAGAGCAACAAAACAAATGCTATCTTTCTTGAAATGTTTCAAGAATTGTTTACCATTGAGTAATAACACTCTTTCAAGACTATTCACTTTTTCACCTAATCTTTCAAGTGTATTAACATGTTTTACTCCATCTTTCATCAGTTTGTATGAATTTTCTCTACCATTATGCTAAGTTGCCAATTTGGGTATGCGGGTACGGAGGATTTTTTTCCCCTTGGGTTTGGGCTCAGGTTCGGGTTTGTCCGTACATACATACATACATACATATACATATGCATATACATATTGATATATTATAAATTTATATATACATGTTCAAACATCGAAGTTATAACTTGTAAATACTGAAGCAAGTTAGAAGAGTTATCCTCATAAATCTGTAATTTGCAAAAATACTCATAAATCTGTAATTTGCAAAAATGATAATATTCAAGTGTCAAAATGTCATTACCCAATGAAAATTCAAATTACAAGCCATGTTTAATATCCAATGCCATATTCATCTAAATTAGAGGCATCAAGGTCAACATTTGATTCAACTTCATTTGAACCACAATCTATTAGATTGCCACTTGCACTAGCGACATCTGTGTCATGTGCAGGAGCCGCCTCTTGTTCATCTATAGAGACCTGGGCAAGTTGTGCAATTGTGGCATTTAAATTAGCACAGTTAGGGGCTAGATCCCAATTCCTTGTGACACCCTCATTGTATTCTGGCTCCTTATCTGACAATAGGTGAAGGTTGGAGTGAATGTAGACCAAATCTTTTGCTTTTTTTTTGCACCCAAATGATTGTGCTTGACCGAGTGGATGTAGGAGTATGTAGTTGTACTATAATTCCGCTCAGCTAAAGATGAACTTGCAACCTGTTGAGTTTGCATACAACGTTTAGTATTTAATTTTATAATTCATTGTTCAAGAATGAAAACTTAGTAAGTCAAAACATAAATTATAAAATTAAATAATTTTAACCAACAATTTTTAGCATTGTCCATTATGACTAGGACAATATTTGTAGGCCCTACCATCTCAATGGATTCTATGAGGATATTGGCAATGAAACTTGCATTTTTCACTTGCCCCTCACAATCCACTGCCTTTAAGAACATTGCCTTCTTATAAAATAAAATAATTTTAATATGATAGCATCATGACCAAATAAAAAATGATTAAAAATAAGATACATACTTGTGACGATTTTAATTGCAAGAGACTGCAAGAAAATGGAGCCTTGACAATGTACCTACTAGCACTCACTGGCATTCATCCTATATTGAGCATGAAGAGCGGTAGTATCATGATATTTGGAAGATGTAAATCGACCAAACTCGGTCAAGACAATATTTTGAGTTTCATCATCATCATATATCTTTTTAAATGTAGCCTTGTAGCTAGCAACAACTACCACATCTCTATTTGGTGCCACCCTCCTTGGCAACGCAAACATCTCTTGGCTATAAAACCTTGGCAACAAAGCATATGCTAAGAGATGTACAGGGGTGTGTAATAACCCCAATGGGTTATCCAACCTCCAACTTGCAAATGTTTTTGTTTTTGAATGATTTGGTTTTGATTTGCAATTTAAAAATAAAAAACAAACCTTTTACCAGGAAAGATATAATAACATTGCAAATATAAAATATTCCAGAAATGAAATAGAGCTGCAATGATTCTTATTGAGCATAATATATAAATATTTACAATGCTTTTCATTAATCATTCATACCCGGAGGTCCTCAAGCTTTTATTATAAAATCTGGAAATGTATGGCAGCAATGTATGGATATGTAGATAACAGCTGGTAATGAATATCTAATGTTGGTAATAATTGCAATGGCTGCCACAATCGCTTCTGGGATTACTCTTTAAAAATCTGCACTTAAACCCTTGCACCTTTCAATTGAAATGCAAAAAAACACTGTAGCAATTTACTGTTCACGGGTTACTGAAGCGCAGGTACTGTAGCGTCATTGTAGCAGCAAGATTAAAGCTTGCAATCTTCTCTTATTTGGCTGCCAATGATGATCCACAGGTCTGCAATGAATAAACATCAAATATATGCACAAACCCTTGATATTTCTTCACCAATAAACCCAATCATGGCCTCTGAGTAAAGCCATCGCTATTTGCACAATTCACTGGATATTACACCAATTCAAAGTGCTGAAAACTATGAAGAATCCCAAATTCTCCAAGCTGAAACCTTTGTCTCCAAATTCTCTTCACACAATTCAATAATATCAAATGCATAGAATGAATTGATTTCTCCCTTTGAAGGTATTTATAAATCTCCAAATAACAATTGAGCTTGTGTAATGTTCTGGATTGAATTATTGGATTAATATATTATTTAATAATTCAATAAGTAAGTTTGATTAATTAAGGAGGTAATTATTTAATATTAACTCTTAAAGACAAATTAATATTAAATAATTATAAGTTATGGTGCGAATAAAGCTAATACTATTATGTTAACATTATTTTTGTTAACTACGGTAGTTCTTTTACGGGACTTCTTAACCAATTTTGGCGTTGTTAAATAATGGCTTCTTTGGAGGAACGGGTCATGGATGTTTTTTGGAAATGATTATGAAGGGAAGACAGACAAAGGAAAGACAAAAGTCATGTTCCTTTAGTCGGGTTGTTATCCGGCCTAGTGGGATCGGGATTTAGAAATTTGGAGAAACAAATCACCGTTTGGAGTATTAGGAGAAGACGCCAACGTAAGAGTTTGAGATTCTGTTCACCACCTTCCACAGAAGACACGGCTAATCAGTGTATGGTGTCCCTGTGCAAAACGACAAGGAGAGTCTGGCTCGCTTAAACAGTCATGTCGACTCTGGTTGCCAGCGGTATTGTCAGCCAGCGCAATAGACATACAACAAGGAAGTTGCAGTGTAAGCTTGGTGCGTAGCGTGAGAGGGGATGATATCGGGAATCTCAACAACTACAGACAAAGTGACGGGTTCATGGCAGGACTCTACGGAATAATACCCAGGCGTGTCCGATGGACGAGTATCTGCGGGTGACATTCATTTGCAACACGCCACGTTCAAACAGCATCAGCGGGTGTCATCCACTGTCCAGACGCCATTTCCATATTACAGGTGCCCAATGACATTTCATAATCAATATTTGATGCATTCTGAGTTCGATTATTCTTAATAGTGTTTCAGGAATGGTGAATGTGGAAATTTGAATATTTATCAGTCTTGCCGTGATTGCATGTACTCATTTCCGTGGAAGTATGATTGTTCTTGCACATTTGTATTATTTACATCTTCAGATTGCAATTCAAATATACTTCCTATGCTATATGCTTGTGCAATGTTATGTTCGAATATCATCAATCAAGAAACATACTTTCTGCTTAAATATTCAACACAATCGATGCAATAAACAACAGAATAGTGGGGGAACCTTAAACAACATGCAAAGAAAAAGGTCTGTTGTTATGCCTCTTCATTAAGACAGTGATTATGTGGTGTTATTTGGATCAGAATTAGAACGGGGTTTTACATTTATGTGGTGCTATTTGGGATCAGAATTAGAACGGGATTTTACAGCTTGAAGCTTGAAGCTTACACCCCATATAACTTATCATGTGAACTTGTTGCAAGTTTGAAATATAATATTCAATTATATTCCCCTCCTTTTGATGCACACATTAAAATATAAAGAATACTTTATTAAACACTTATATCTCCCTTTTTAAATAACACTTTATCGCTTATTATAAAGTATACTTTTAAAATATTTAAAACTCCCTTTTAAATAAAGTCCACTTAAACCGTAAGGTTATATTATATCATTGTGATGCACTTTATTAAATGACTTTTAAGTCATTAAGTAGCCCCATTCACATAAAGTCAAAATATAATTTATAATTGCACTTTATCTTTAATTATTAATAAAGTATTACTTTATTAATAATTAAAATAACATAACTCCAAAAATAATCATTAAATTTTGATTTCCGTCTGAACCTGAGAGTTAACCATTGTATCCATTGTGCATCCAACTACCTTACTAAAAATAGTAAGGGTCCCTCTCTAACATCCGCTGACTTACTATAAATAGTAAGTCCCTGAAACTGAGCCAAATGATGAATGAGTTAATCACTATGCATACCATGAATCTAGGTACCCCTGCCAAATATAGCTCTGACCACAATTTGACTTACTATAAATAGTAAGTCCCAAATTTGAAGCTCCGTCAATGTCACCACAACTCCATACTGCTAGCAAACAGCCTAGGTGCCCTACTAAAGATAGAAACTCTGACTTACCCAAAATAGACGCTTACTATAAATAATACGTGTTCCGATCTGACTCGAACGAAGAGCAATCCTGAGCATCCCTGACCTCAGGATTGGGAATTGACCTCCTACTCTGCCAACTAAACCCTCTGAACAACTCCATTAGCCTACGAGGGTCAAGAAATAGTCTAATCCTCTGAAAGATGACACTCACGAAAAAGGGGACATTATAGGTTGGTCATCTTGTATCAACAATCAACAATAATCCATTCCACAACTTTGAAAAATCCATTCATTGGGTCATGTTCCTTGGCTCTATAATTGTTCTTATGTTCACCATGGTGTCCATGCCATCATAAATTTTACCCAAACATACGCGATCAGTATTAGCATACCTAATCGTGCTCATGATGGGCTCGATGAAACTCAAAACATATTTTGTACGATTCCACCACTCATCATCAAGGATCAATGTTTTACTTTCTAGGCTCTTTCTGTGTTTGATTGCCTCCATACACTCCACAAGGTGTTGACGACCATAGCACTCAAGGCCTCTCACACCTTCACAAATCGTCGATTGTGTGAGATGCGAAATGTGTTTCGACAACCTAACATGGCATAAAAAATACACGTCATATATCAACTAAACTAAAAAAATAAAAATAATTTACCTCCAACAACTCCAACCTAGAGAAGGTCTTGAATATGGCTTGTGACATGTGATGATTAGTCACAACATTTGAATCTCATTGGCCTTTGTGTAATCTTGTTTGATCCAATCAATTTGTGCGCCTATCTTTTGCAAGATTAAATTGACAGAGTGGATTGTACACGGTGTCCAAAAAATGTTATTATATTTGGCCTCCATTATAGTCTCAGTTGCCGTACAATTTTTAGCATTTTCCATTATGGCTTGGACAACATTTGTAGGCCCCACCATCTCAATGGATTCTATGAGGATATTGACAATGAAACTTGCATCTTTCATTTGCCCCTCATAATCTGCTGTCTTCAAGAACATTGCCCTTTTAGGGGACACTGCCATATCATTTATCAATGGCTAATTTTTGCAATCTTTCCATCCATCAGAAATGATGGACGCACCTGTTTTTGACCATGTATCTTTGATCACTCTCAATTGTGTCTCTATTGAAGCTTTATTCTTTGCCAATAAGGTGGTTTGCACCTTTTCATGCTCGGGGCTAACATAATTAGGAGGTGTATTGCAAAGTTTACTCACCATCTCGCACCAATAAGGTCGTCTAACAAGGTTGAAAGGAAGCCCATTGGCATAAATGCAATGAACAATGCTGTGATTTGCAACCTCACTAATTTCATTTTTGAAGGCCCTATCTAATGGGTCTCTTTTTTCGTGTAACAATTTTGGTTCAGAAGGTGTTGGCATTGACATGAAAGGATGTGGGCCAGCCGATTTTCCCAAGCCACTTGAAGGCCACTTCGAGCTCGTGTTGGCAAGGGGATGATTGGTCTTTGATTTTTTACTTCTCATGTCAGCTTCCTCTTCTTTAATAAATTGCAGGATTAGACCTTTTGGCAGCCCTTTCTTATTTGGCCCCTAACAAGCTTTCATACCTATTTTAGGGATGGCATAGAAGTGAGCTTTCACTTGAAATTATGAGCTCGAATACTCTATGTTGCAATGGTTACACCGCCAAAGATGACTTCCACCACTAGTAGTTTTCTTAATTATTGTAATATAATGGCAAAGAGGTGAAGCTGCATTAATTTTAACAGGATTCTTTCGGGCAATTGAACTAGAGCTTCCACTTCGAGCCACTGTGTCTAAATAATGAACCTAAAATGGAAAAGAAAAATCTAGACATTATTGAAAAATAATCAGCATTATAACCCCTTAATATGCATGCAAAGCTCAAAAAAGTATTCAAAACTTTAAAAAAAAAAAAAACTTGAAAACTTGGAAAAAGTGAAGATTCACTCACCTTTGAACGCTAAATTTTCCTTCTCCAATGATTTCCTAAGCCTTTGGGTGTGTCTCACTCCTCTGTATTCTTCACCTTTGAAGAATAATGCAGCAACCTTCAAAACAAGCTTGAGAAACAAATTGTGAAAAATGAATGGAATGAGCAAAAATGAGCAAAGACGAGATAATATGGTTGAAATTAGGATTGCAAGCATTTTTTTGGGCGAAAAAGTAGTTTTTTGGCAAGTGGGGCCCTTTTTTGGTGTCCACTGTTGCGGGTTCCCCCAGATGTGGCCCACACACCTGGGCCAAACCTGAGCTACAACCGACCCAGAATCCACACCTTTTTGCAAGAACCTGGTAACATAGCCATTATGTGTAGCTTTTCTATCAAATTGCCATGGTCTGTGCAATAAATTAAAACATTTATTCTTCATTTTCTCCAATTTTAGATTTCACAAGATATTATTTACTAATTAGTATTCTATTATCTTTTTGCAACCAAGGTACTCTACAGGGATTAGGATACTCTGATATTTCAAATTCAGTTTTAAAACTCTTTCACATTAAACTATATTGTCATTGCTACTACTATTAATGATTAGCTTGCAACATTTACCTCTAGATTTACAATTTTACACATAATTGTAAACAAGTCTTTCTTTTTCTCTCATTCATTTAGATTTTTTGCACGTTTAAACAATTTTTTTTCTCTTCAGCAATGACAACTTTCTTTGGTGAATTTCCCTTTTTGTCTGGTGCTCTTTCTTCGTCAACATGCGACGCTCTCATGTTTCCATTAGGTTTTATGTGATAACTTCTTTGTGATTGAGTATACTCAAATGCTTTGTGGCTTTCAGCTCCACATTGAAACAGTTCATTCCTTTAGTGGAACTTGCACTTTTTCTTTTATATGTTCCTCTATTTCTCTTGTGTCTTTGGATAACCAGTTTAATTAGATCTACCTATATCAGTCTAAAAATACTCAGATCTATCTCTGCAATAACTTCTGCTACCATCTTTCGTTTCTGTTTCATCATTATATGCTTCTCTGCTTTTGACTTGATATCTTCATGGAGAATCTGCCACCTTTTTCTCTCTTGTTTTACTTATTCTAGAATCTATGGTTCAACATTTAGCCAATTGGTACGCCACCTCAACAGTTTGCATATTCAACATACTAAGGTCTTCTTGAATAGATCCTCTCAAGCTGTTGGTGTATCTAGCCACTTTCATTTGTTTTTCTCCATAATGACTGGCTTTTATTGTTAGCTTCTAATATTCTCTAGTATAATCATTTAGTCCTAGCTATTTTTATCAAATTTTGTAACTTTTTCAACAAATCTAGCTGATAATTTGCAAGAATAAACCTAAATTTCAACTTATATACCATCTTCTCCCATTTCTCAAAACTAGGCTTTCTTTTCATTTTTTTTCTAATTGAATTTCTTTCCACTAAACAGTAGCATAAGCATTTAACATTATCTGAACAAATTTTACTCTATCTGGATCAACAGTATCTTTATACTCAAAATGTTCTTTTAGATCAGTTATCCAATCAATCAATTCATAACGATTCAAACTAGTAGCATAGTTAGGTGTATTAACTCTAGTTTTCTTTCCAATACTGGAGATAACTTTCAACATTATTTCTTCTTCATCTTCTTCAATATGCTCAATGGATTCTATCTGCTAGTTTTTTGTTTGTCATCACTGTCATCTGCTCTAGAGGAGGACTTCTTCTGCAGTCTTTTTGAACAACATCAATTGGATTTGGACATTTTTTTATCATATTAAACATTTTCTCAATGCGTCCTACAATGTGGAGTACAACTCGACATCTATCCATCCTTATAGAAGGCATTGCAACAGTTTGAAATAATCTTGAGTTCAAATCTTGAATAAATTGCTCTGGTGCAAATCGCTACATAGTCCATGGCCTGTTCAAAGAATTGGCTTACAACTCACCAATGAGTTTTCTCCCCAACAATGTAATGTGGAAATTTCAAACCTAGAAAAACTTCTACCCAACAATTCAATGCTAGAAGACTCTCTTGCAATCCTATCCCTTTAGAAGTTCAGAATGTAAAGTAAAAGTACATTTAATTTAAATTGATCTGAAGATCTTCCTCATATTCAGAAGCCATGCTTTGATACTATCTGATATGCTAGATTGGAGATTTGAATGAAGGACTATCTAACCATGCAAGAATATATAAATTCACATTAGTTAACAACAAATTAACTGACAAAACACAATGCACAACGGAATTAATGGTAAAAGTGTGAATAATGAACATATAAAAATATTAGTTACAAAGAAGCTTCAGTGAGCTTGCAACTTGCTAGGCCTTATTTGATTACTAAATCGATCAATGAGATCTTTCAGAATTCAGAACAAAACTTTTCCTCTAGTTTTCTTACAAAATTTGTGTTATCGGTTAGGCCAATCTCTCATTATGTGTTTCTTGAACATGTGCTACAGTACGGATTCTACCCTCAAACTAAGCTACCGATTCAGGTGTGGGTGTGCAGAATTTGTTTTGGGGGTTTTGGATGCGTTTATATATATATATATTAATGCAAAGAAATGCTATGGGAAATAAATGCACTATAGAAAAATGGCTTTTTGCTTTACAAATGCATGTACAAAGGAAGGGTGCATTGATAAACATTGTAGTTAAAGGAGAGTTTGCAATCAAATGTATTTATCTTATAAGGTAAATGGAAAAACAATACCCTTGTGGAATACTTGCATAAGGGAGGTCTCAT
>MU225334.1:973852-1019238 GCA_018584345.1 Thuja plicata | reverse complement strand
CTCCCTCCACCCCACCTCCCCGCCCCTTTGCCACCTCTTTACCACCTCCATCATTTCGGAGGCCGTCAGGACCATGAGTTGTAGTAAAGCTGCGGATGAGGATGGTTTCCAGGTTGAGCTCTTCAAGCTTGGGATCCCGGTTCTTAGATCCTTTCTTGCCACTCTCTTCAACAAAGTGGTCTGCACTGGTTTTCGGCCTTCCTGGTCTCGTCATATTATTCACCCGATCCATAAGGCTGGGCCAACCTCTGATCCGGGTAACTACAGGACCATTATGATTGGGCATACCTTTGCCAAACTCTATGCCACAGTTTTACACATCCTTCTCACGAGACAGTTGGACAGTTTGGGATGCAGGGCCAGGGGCCAGGCTGGTTTCAGAACAGATTTTCAGACTACGGATCATATCCTCACTCTCAGGGCGATTATTGAGGAGGCCCGACAGCACTCGGTTAAGGTCTATTGTTGCTTTGTGGACTTCGGCAAAGCTTTTGACTCCGTCCCGTGACCGGCCTTATTTCAGAGACTTAGAGACATTGGGATCCCCGAGTGTCTGATTACGGCTACTATGAGGCTCTACGAGAGTGTTGTTGGGCGTCTTAGGACCCTGCTTGGTCTTTCAGATTTCATTCAGAGCTCTATCAGCGTCAAACAAGGTTGCCCGCTCTCCCCTACACTATTTGGTATCTACATTGACAAGCTTGAGACTATTTGAGGAGCTTTTCGCTTCCTGGCGATGGTTGTCTCCTCCACCAGACCTTGATCTCCATCGTCCTTTTTGCTGATGACGTCGTGCTCTTATCCTTCTCCCCCGAGGGTTTATAGCGGCTCCTACATGGCCTGGCCTCCTTTTGTGACTCTCGGCAGCTTGTGGTTGACCTGGGGAAGACGTGGGTCATGACCTTCAACTGTTTGAAAACCTCCCATCTCCATTTTTATTTCAGAGGGTCCGAGATCGAGATGACATCCAGCTAAACCTATTTGGGGATTTGTTTCTCTGGGACGCGTTTCAGTTTGAGATCGGCTATGGTTTCGCGGGTCAACAAGGGCTTGGGCTCTCTTGACTTACTTGAGCGATAGTGTTTTCGACATCACTTTCAGGATATTACGTCAAAGATGGCTATCTTTGACTCGCTGGTTAGGCCTACTGTCCTTTATGGCTCGACTGTTTGGGGCCCCTCCTTATTGACTTCTGACTGGGCTTCTGTTGAGAGAGTTCAAACTCTTTCTTTGGCATTTCATTCGCTGTCAGCCGACTACTCCCACTAGCATCATTTTGGCTGAGTTTGGGGCTCATCCCTTCAAGCTCTGCACAATCTTCGATCTTGTTTGGTTACTTCACAGACTCAGGGGCTTTGCTGACTCGATTGATGGCCGTTACCGCTACTCTTACTTGGCCTACTGCTCTTCGGTGTTGTTGGCTGCCTCAGACCCTAGTAGGCGTGCTTGATGCTGGTACGCCCAGGCTTCCAGTCTTCTCAGCTCTGTGGGTATTGATATCGACCACCTTCCTCCCTTCCAGTTTTCCCTGGACTCTCCTGCTCATCTCCTCCCCCCTCAGTTGGAGTTGAATGAGATCACCAGGGTAGATATTTATAGGAGATATATTCAGCTTACTTGAGTGGACCCTCCTGGTGGCCTTCGGCCTCGCATGGCCTTCTATTCCGAGCACCATATTGATATTCAGGATGGCCTGATCACTCGGCCTTAGTATACTTTCAGACGCTGGCCCCACGCCCTGCGTATCCAGCTCGGGTCCTTTAGAGTTGGCTCTCACCGACTTCGTATCCAAACCGACCACCAGACCAGCAGAGAGGAGAGGATTTGTCAGTGTTGTGATATGAGGTTGGCCGAGACTGAGATCCATTTCTTATTCTATTGTCCGATTTACTATGAGATTCGTGGGAGATTTCATTGTCTTTTCAGAGGCTGCAAGTCTATGTCTTCCTTCTTCAGATACGAGGATCAGCGCTGCTTGGCTCTTTATCTCCAGGAGGCATTTCGTCTCCGTGATTCGACCTTACAGGTGCTCTCTCCTCCGAGCTCTACGTCCCTTGACTAGCGGATCACCTCCTTCTTTGCTCCGGTTCCCTCCCCTAGGGGAACCAAGAGATCTAAGAGTCCCTCCATTGTCCCTCAGTCCAGATAGGTCAGACACCGCAGAGTTTACTTGCTCGCACAGCCCCATCAGCGACAGAGGACTCCTTCCTTCCAGGGACGGACTCCGACCCAGACTCCTCCCACAGACAGTTACCCGTCGATCATGAGCTACTTCTCGGTCTTCAGGAACCACTAGCTGTTTGGTGGTTCCGCGGTTTCCTCTCCTCTTTGTTCTTTGCTGCTGTTTCATCTTTCTTTATGTTGTTTCTCTTCTCTTGGACACTGTTTGGTTGTCCCACTGCTTTCTGGGCTTTCTGTTGTACTCTCAGTCCCTTAGACCCGTTGGTGGTCTCTTATTGGACATTAATAATTTATCTTATCTTATCTTATCTTATCTACCTAGGCTCTGATACCATGTTAATATATTTCAGATTTTAACAAGGAATATTCAAACTATAGAGATCTATCAAAACTAAGCACATGATATGATATAAGAAATCACAAGGGAGGAAGGAAAGTACCCGAAAATCAGACTTTGACTACGCCTTCAAGATGCAAATGATCTGCACTTTGATCTGTCCTTGGATCAGCTAGTCAATGCCTTAGATCCACCCTTAAGGGTGATAAAACTGGTTCAAAATTCTCACCAATTCCTGGAGTGCTTTGCTCAAGTATAGACAGATGTAAGTATCATTGCCTTGTGTATCTTTGCTGCTCTAAATTCGCTTTCCTTGATAAGATGCCAATATTATTATAAATCAGATTCGCAAGTCTTAGAGTTGGCCAAATTTGATAACCAAGGTTCTATGTATTTCACATTACAAGCTTAAATCCAATTATCACTGATCCATGCGCTTCAATATCAGATTAAATATCTGATGCAATTCACACTTGATGTTTACCAATTGCAGCCCTTCATACATGTCGAATATGCATTCCTTAAGTATTTTGCACTTCTTGGAATGGAGAAGTAAGTTGCAGGTTTGAGACTCTTGAGGGAGAAGCACATGTTATGGTTTTGGTATCTCTCCTCAAGACTCGATCCATATATATATGAGAATGAAAACACTCCACAAGGGGCCGACTTGGACTAAAATGCATTTGTTCCAAGAGGCCGACTTGGGCCCTTAAATAAACTTTGTTTATTTAATTTCATTCTAATAATATATAGATTAAAGCCATATCACGAGAGGCGAGTTGGTGACAATGGGGCAATCAAATTATGGACGCTCGATGGCAAGGAAGTCTCCGATACAATAAATGGGTCCAAATTGAAACCATATCATGAGAGGCGATAGGACGACGACCCACCGGCGGGCCCAACCAGCCAGTAAGTAGTTTTAATGTTCTTTAAAAAAAATAAAAAATTTAAAAGAAGGCCGTACGGTTCCGTACGACCTGATGCCATACGGATCTGTACGAACTGTATGGGCGAGAGAAAAGGTGTTAAAAAGAGAAACTTTAAAAGGCTGTACGGTCGCATGAGAGAAAAAAGGAAAGCACAGATAGTAGGAAAAGTCGACTGTACAGCAACAACCACAATATAAAGCCCGTACAGTCCGTACAATCGAAAATACTCATGCTGAAAGTGGATGCCATATGGAGACGGTCACAAATTGCAAGCGTCATTTTATTTTTATTCTTTGGCAAGGACGCCGTACAGACTGTATGGCCAACGTAACTCCAGCAGCAATTAAATAGAAAGCATATGGATGATGAAGGAGAGCAAGGCAGCCATACAGACTAAGCTAGGTGAAGACCGAGCAGACAATTTCGTGCAAGCCCAAACAGTATACGGATGCTAAGAACAGGCCGTGGGCGAGGGCAAGCCGCATCCAATCGTACAAAGTACAGACACTAGTAAAGGAAGCGTGGGTTGGGTGCCGTACTACCGTACGACCATCTAGAGGCGAAGGGATACTGTACTTTGAAGGTCATTGCTGGCCGTGCGACAGAAAAGAGGAAGTAAATCAAAGTGCCGTACACGACCTCCAGGCAGTTAGGGATTCAAAATTAGTTATTTTATTTTGCATAACGAAAACAAAGGAACCATTATGAATTCAGCAGGGAAAGGAAAGAGGAGAAAGCTAGAAGACGACTCTGGTAGCAGTGACCGAGCATGAACAAAAATGTACAAACATTACCTTCCGGAGTGCGAGTTGCAGGTGGCACGAGTACCGGAAAGAAATTAAAACCAAAAGTACAGAGGCAACAGATGGCGTTTGCGGGATCTCAGAAGTACATCACAACATAGACAATCACCTTCGAAGGATTGAACGACTTGGAATGCCGAAGATGGTGGTATGAAAGCGCGGATACTCTTGATAACCTACTTGTCAAGGACAACTTAAGGAAGGCTCAGGTACAATGGGTTATTCAAATGCCCATCTTTTGTATTAAGGATTTTGAAGGTCCGTTACGGGAAATGATTGAATCCTTCGACAACTTCTCCAAGCAGAGCACCTTCACCTACCTGAACCACTTGGTAATGGTTTCCTTCACAGCATCAGAATTATGCAAGGTGTTTGGGTTGCCAACCAAACGAGTCAGGGTTGAATTAAAGCCACAAAAAATGGCCCAAGAGAATAAGGATTTTTATATTAGGCTGGTTTGTAGAGACGACCTCACGGCTGCGGAAAAGGAGTCCCTTCAAAAGTCATCGCACAATAGAGGAATCAAGAAGACATTCATACGGGAAGGACATTGGAGATGCCTCATGGATGTCGTGAAGAGCCGCATGACAGGGTCCAGCCACGCATCTGATATCTCCTTTCCACAGGTCACTCTTATGAACCACCTACTAGGCGGCAGGATGTATGATTGGGGTATTGTACTAGCCAAGTAGATGTATGCATTTATGACGCTTCAGCACAGGACATTCTACATATCTGATATCTCCTTTCCACAAGTCACTCTTATGAACCACTTATTGGACGGGGGCGGCAGGATGTATGATTGGGGTACTGTGCTAGCCGAGCAGATGTATGCATTTATGACGCTTCAGCACAGGACATTCGACATTCTACATGCCGCACTATGCGATCAGGCTATTGTTGGATGCGGTTGTTAGATAGATTCCACCCGACATCCTGTCAAAGGAGGTTAAGGTGGGCCCTTTGGCTTCAGGTGAGCCTCCCATCATGAGATGGCGCCACTTAGATACACCCAACGGTCAGAAGGTAGTAGCTGACCCGAAAAGGGCCAGGCAAGAGTTGGATGCCAGTTGGGAGCACGGGGATATGGATAGCAGCCGTCAGGAGACGTTTGCAGAAGAGAGTGCTTCAGAGGGTGATGACGATGAAGAGGTAGAAGTGATTTCAGCACCTCCATTACTGTTCCCAAAACCCGTGCTACCCAGTGCAGCGCATTTTGCCTCTGTCATCTGCACGACCGCCATCCCGACATTTGGCCAAGTTAGGATGCCCATTGATTTGACTCCGCCTATAGTCACGACAGAGAGAGTTCCTATGGAGACTGAGCCTACTGAGACAGAGAATCCGACGGTCGCAGCCTTAGTAGGAGACATGGCAGAGGAGGTGGAGGGGACCCCGAGCAGGGAAGAGCTGAGTCACAAGAGCAGGTTCGGCTAGAGGTGATTGGGTCGAAGGCTTTGGTAACCTTTCATGTTGCCCTTTTGGTGGATCCCGTAGGCGACAGTTCGGGTGTGAGTCTACAAGGGGCGCCGTCCGCTCTCTGGGTTAGACTGGACCACCGGTGATGGGTCGTGCGAGCGCTTACCTGGCGCAGCGTACCTTGCACCGGTGGCACGGGGACCTTCCATTTAGTCCCCCTGAGAGAGGACATCCATTTTGATAAGCGGGAGTTGGATAGTACCCGCGGTGGAGAGCAGAGTACACCTACCGTGGAGGCAGAGGAGGGAGGATGCTCTACAGTACAGGTAGAGGCCATGGTCCAGACAGATGAGGGAGAGCCGACAGATGATATGTTGGGCGAAGATTTGGAGGCTTATCTGGACTCTCTTATAGATGTGGTTGATAAGGGCAGGTGGCTGTGCAAATGGTGTTAGAGGCACGGGGTGCGGAGGAGGCTAGAGAGGAGGCTAGGGTGGCCTCGGAGAGATCTCAGGAGGAGATAGCTACCTAGCTAGCCACTCAACAAATTGCTTGGCAGACAAAGTGTGCAACACTTTTGGCATAGTTAGAGGCAGCCACAGCTGGTAAGGGTGTAGTTGAGGCCCAGTTAGCCGAGGCCAAGGAGGCATGCAGTCACAAGGAGGCAAAACTGTAGGAGGTTACCTTAATGCTCAAGGAAGTTGTCGAGGCCAACTCCTAGATACAAGTGGATCTGGATATCCGTACTCAGCAGGTGTATCAGTTGCGGAGGAAATTGAACCCTTTTGTGTCCCAACCGTCAGTTCTAGGGATTCCCCCTTCCACTTCCTCTTAGCTGATTTCTTTATGTTATGTAATGGGCATTATCTCCATTTTGTTGTTAAGTCGCCGGAGAGGACTTGTTTTTTGGGGGGGATGATGTTGTCGGGAATAATGTAATGTTGTCGTTGGGAATTAGTTAGTGACTGAAGGCTAGGTAGTTGGAGCACGGTTGCCAACTGTTGCACCCCTTCGATCCTTTATATTCTATGTACTACCTTCGGGTGAGCATCTTTGATGGAAACGGAGAAATATACTGTTGTAATCATTGTATCTACGGATGAATTAATAGAAGAATTGTTCTCTAGCTTTATTCTTGTAATGTTCTACGCATTCACTTTTGTACTTATCTAGTTTACCCTAGGAGGCAAACAGGGAAAAAGGCTACATAATTTTTTTGTAATCGCTTGTGGCTTTCATAGGATCTTACAAATCGATTCAAAGGGGCTTCTTGTGAAATGAATGTTCTTGACTATCCCAATTCGTATTCTACATCCCCTGCGGAAATAAGTTTTAATGATAAAATCCTTCACAAAGCGTGTTACACCTCGGGGCACCATTATTCGAGCTCGTGGAAGAAATTTGGAAGCCATCATCACGTGCCTAGGGACTTCATCAATCAGTGGCAACATCCTTGCGCGCGGATGCACAAGAGTGAAGGAAACGATGAAAGGTAATCACCGATGGCATGAATTCAATAAGGAATCTGCTGAGAGTCTTGAAGTCTGCCCAAATTGCTCATGTTCTCTTACCTTGAAGTCTAAAATATGAAAGAGAAAACGCATGCACAAAGGGCCCTCATAGAGAAGCCAAACCTCCAACATGGAAAATAGAGTTTCTTGCAGCATTCAACAAATATCATAGTGGACGAGATGCCCAAATTTGCGATTAGAGGGATTGATAAACAAATGCTTCGTGTGGAAAGCAAGTCCGCTATCTTTCTTGAAGGGCTCCCAACACAGTGCATATAGCAGAAGAAATAGTGAAGAAGTTTTAAAAAAGTTATCCACTGTGGAAGCCCCATACTCGGTCGTAGTGCTAAAATCATTCAGCAGAGGGTGTTTAAAAGGAGCAATTGGCAGCAGAACACAAGAATAGCGTAGCGTGTGCCCATAAATGTCCAATGTGCGAGGTCGAGAATGGATTTCATAAAAGAGAATGAAATATCATGCCAAGTCGCGGGCTACAAAGAATAAGCACATAGTGGGCTTGGACAATGAGGGAATGCAAAGGAAATTTGCCCACCATAGTGACATATATGCGCCCAACATATTTCTAGCATAGTTGGAAAAGGAGAAATGTCTAGGAGCTTTATTCGCGCTTGAGCGTATGTGAAGAAGCACACAAAAAAAGAAGGGTCTCCACGACGGCTCCTCAATTGCGCTCCAATATGAAATGCTCCCTGAGCTTTTGCAGAATGACATCAAAGTTCAGATCACCTCACTCGTGGAATGGTGCAAAATAGAAATAATCCATGACACAACCAAATACCCGCCTGAGCACAATTTTGCCAAGGTTGAGGAAATTCTTTTGAAAGCAAAAAATCCAGCAACTCAGCCAAAGTGTGCCTGAGCACAGGTCAACAGAGTCGAAGAAAATTTCAAAGTTTAGAAAATCCACGACTACCTCCAAATCTCGCCCAAGCATAAAAGATGGCGCATTCTCTAGCAAGTCAAGGAATGTGGAAAATAAAAAAAATCCTTCACCACACCCAAAGTGCGCTTGCGCATAATGAGTGCAATTCAACGAAGTCAAAGGCATGAATGTGAACCCTAAGTCGTCGACAAAGGAGTTCTATACATTTTCAGAAGATAAATTCTCAAGCAGGTGCATTAGAAGGCAAAAAATGATCAAAGGGGAGATGATTTCAGAAGAAGTAATCAGAGTTGGATTTGGATTACAAAATGATGCATGGCTGACATGGCGCCCAGTCATCTACACCAGCTAGTCAAAGATCTTCATGTCAAAGTCAACACATTTAAGGAAGGGAATCAAGAATAATCCATTCGAGGCAGATAGTGCATTTATTGCTTAGTGGGCATTCATGTCGCCCCACTCTCCCTCTGGATAGGCGTATGTGGTGGCCATTTATTGCCCACTATGGTGGAGATTCTCCTTCTGATTGATCCTCATAGTTATGCTCATTAAGTAGATTCCTTCTTCTTTGCCCTAACCCTAATTAGGGCTGAGGTGGCACTATCTGGGCCATCGGTTATTGTTTTGATCTGGGCCATCCGTTGTATTCGAGGACTTATATAAAGGCCTCATTTCTCATTTGTAAAATAGTGGATTTTGACATTGTTGCTAAAGAGCTATTGAGACAATAATGTTTTCATTGAAGTTTGGTGAATACTTGATGTGTTTTAGTGCTTGCTTGGTTTCATAATTCCCTCATTTAGTTTAGATTTGTTGGATAAAATTTAGATGAAGTGTTGTGATTGCAATGGGAAATATGATGGTGTTTTGATGAGTTCCTTTGGTTCATACTTTTGATGTTTTACAGATTGTAAATCGTTGTGCAAAGTTAGCCTGAACCTCATTCCTGCACATGCTTAACTTTTGTCATTCACGTACATTGTTCTTCATGATGGTGTTCATGGTGGCATGAAAATCTTTTACATAACCCTTGAAGATTACACCGGTTCTCGTGTAGTTGTAGGTATAACTTGGCAAAGCGAAGCTTGGTTATTCAGGAATTTGTCCACCAAAGTACTGACCATTGTATCATTGCCCTTAGGAGGAGATAAATTTTTTTGAACCCTACTCTCTTTTGCTTTCTGCATATTCTAAAAAGCCCAAAAGGTGTTCCATTGCAAAATCTATCGATGGCTCCCATCCAGTATGATTTGAAATTGATTTCAAGCTTGCAAACGTAAGTCCCCTCATGATTACCAGCAAATCACATTTACCACCGAGCTTATCCGCAGTCAAGACCTGACATAAAAGGAACCTTGGAGTCATCGTACGATCTTCTCGCAATCTTAACATACACGAGACTTTGATCAAGAGAGGATAAGATGCCTCGGTATTTTGTTCTACTGTTTGGTGGGTCATAAAACGCACATCAACAAGAGGAAGAAGAAAGCAGTTACATTCATAACAACACAGAGGAATTGGCAGAAGCTTACACAAATCTAAGATCTGAAATAAGAAGAAACATATCGTTCATGGAGTATTGTGAAGCAAAGAAATTAGAAGCTCTTAGAAAAAAGGGACGGTCTAGTAAAGACTTAAAACACAAGATAAATAAGGTAACCCTCCCAAACTTTGACGGATCAGGTAAAACCACAGCTCATGGATGGCTACAAAAATTAAACACTTACTTGACACTCAACCCTATGACAGAAGCAGAACCAGTCAAACTTTCCATCCTACACTTGGAGGGCACAACCCACGAATGGTGGCACCATGGTATCCTCACCCAGGGGCACCAAATATTACTCTTTATGAAGAATTCTCACAGAAGTTGATTAAAAGGTTTGACTATAAACATCCCCAAAGGGACTTCAAGGATTTGACTCAGCAAAGGCAAACAGGGACAGTAGATGAATACATCACTAGATTCCAAAACATTTATGTAAGAATTAACATGAGTGGATGAGGAATGACTAACCTATCTATTTGTGGATGGGCTAAAAGATTCATTGATGGGATTGGTGGCTACCCTCAAACCAACTACCCTAGATGATGCTATTGAAATAGCCTTAAGTTTAGAACCATCATCAACAAATAACAAAGCCCCTAATGATCATACAAAGGTTTTCCATTAGAAGGACAACCACCACACGGATTACCTAGACCTAGACCGCAAGGATGAACTAAAAAGGAAGAACTTATGCTTCACATATGAAGAGCCATAGGAAAAAGGAAACCGCTGCCCTAAGAGAAAATCATGTTATAGATGCAAGGAAAGATGGGAACCTGACCATAAATGTAAAAGCCAAGCCCCCCAACTAGAAGCAACTTCTGAGGAGAGAATGAAGAAAATCCTAGCAAGAAGGCTAAGTATAATGATGAAGAGGTTAAGGAATAAGATCATTCCGGAATACCTGATCAAATGGAAAGGATTGCTTGAAGGAGATGCAACCTGGGAAGGTGCAATTTGTTTTTAACATCCAAACCTTGAATTGCTTGAGGACAAGCAAATTTAGGAGGGGCGGACTGTAATATCCCTACATGCATATTAATATAAATAATAGATTATTCCTTATTAATGTCTAATATTTGAATTAATAATAATTAAATATCAATATATAGTAATAATTAAATATTAATAATACTTAAATAATATTTAATTCAATAATAATTAAATATTAATCAAGAGTAAAAACCTAGAGTTTAATAATAATATTTAAATATATCAATTGATAATAAAGGTAGCAACTATACTCATTTTGACGAATACAATATCAATTGTAAATCTGAAGGAGCCACAGAACGATATGAAGATGATTAAGAGAAGACGTTAAGAAATTAGACAACGATTACCACTGATATTGACCATTAATCAACTTAGGGAGAATTCATTGATATTCTGATGAACATTTGTCAACGGTGGTTAAGGTTATCACAGTCGACAATAATCAGGATGTCTTCAGACGGAAAGACAATAATCCACATATTACTATTGGAAACCTCCATACCAAATTAATAATCAAATTGCTAAGTGACTAATCACCCGCGAGCACGACTCTTGGTCAATGAGTATTAGCCATGGCAAAGATGCGATGATTATATTCATCGCTAAACATAGTTACAAATTTACAATAATATTCAATGACATTATAAACAATAATATTCAAATGGTATTATAGTCATCGCTAAATAAATATTAGCGTGATAACAAACAGTCAACAATACTCAAAAGGTGGTTGCCAAAAGCCGCGATCTTATTCCACCTCTTCATGACCACTGGTAATAAAGGTATAAGAAGAGGCTTGGATTTAAAGAAGAAATGCACGGAAGGGATAAGCAGAAATAAACAGGAGTTATATATGAGAGCAGATCTAAGAAGATCGCTGACTAGTCATTGCTAGACAATTCTGTCACTGGTATTCCACTCTAAATTGGATTGGATAAATTTGAAGAAACATGAATATATATATGTGTTGGATTAACTATGGAAAGTTAAGTACTGAGAGGGGAGGGATGAATCCGTACCAATTAAAATTTTAAACATACAAATTGATCATATACCAAACTGAATATATTGCAAGTAAACATTGTAAAGCATATGAACTAAAACATGTAAGCACAACTCAAAACACCAAGATTTTTGGTCACGCAGAAATCCTTTGTTAGAGGAAAAAATTGCGGTGGGGATGACACCCACAATCCTTCACTACTGCAGCAAAAAAGTTGCTTGGTTAGAGCTACAATGTTAGCTATTTCTAATAGCTTACCCTGTTAGGAGTACAATAAGACTTATTCAGTCTACCTTGTTAAAGGATTTTACAATCTCTAATCTAAGAGATGTACCCTATTAAAGGATTTACAAAATCAGACCTATTAGGGTCTACCCAATAATGGGATTTTCACTCCTCTTACTACTACAAAACTTAATGCAATAATGTCTGTGAAAATGCATCAACATATGCTATTCATACTTTGTAAGCTCAATGTTTTCTTTACCTCATACTACACTCGGTAGCATCAAATTCATTCAATTGCTCTGCTCTGCTTTAACTTCTCTGTACTCGGTGCTGCTCTGCACTTCAACTTGTCTTCAACTTCAACTTCTCTTTTCTCTCTATCTTGCTGTCTTTTTCATTCAAAACATTCTTTATATACTCAATGTTTTACCTCTTAATCTTATTGATTAGGTTTTCTTTCTTTTATTCTCAACTGTCAGATCATCTTCATGAACATATTCAATGTACTAGTTACTCGGTGAACCGTGTAACCGTTGCCTCGGGACTTGCACTATTCTTGGAAATAAAACTATTACTTTTGCCGCTTGATCTTCACCATAGATCTTTACCGTGAATTTTCTAAGTGGTAGATCTTGTAACTAACTTCTTCGGCTTTAGAATCTTCTAGATTGTCGTGGTATTGTATTAAATGTCAATCTGACTCATGTTTACCAAAACTGCTTCTGCATTCCTGGCTCGGTAACATACTTCACTAGCTCGGTGGCTCGGTAACTGTTATGCGCTGCTCGGTGTATTACCGGCTGACTCGGTATGACTCTTTCTGCTTTACCGATTGCCCTTATACTTTCCTTTCCTTTCACCGATTGACTTACTTAGTCAATATGACTTCGACAAAATTAATTGACAACAAAATAACTCTATAGGAGTATCAATATGTTCACACACACACAAACACATATATGTATAGAAGTAATGCTACGATCTTCGTTATTACTTTAGTGATAAAGAAGGAAGGCTGAAGCAACTCAAGGAATGGTGGTCTAAATCCCAAACAGATAGTTTCCCAAGACAGGGTGGGGATCAGCGACCCACCAATCCTTGAGGACAAAAGTCCCAAGGGAGGGCTTGGATCTGCAAACTTTGAGGGAATCTATCAAGTGGTCTCTAAGCGCCTTAGATTGGATTCAGACCTTCTCTTTTCTTATAACAAAGTAATAGCGGATCAAGCTTAGCAACAAGAAATATAGATAGCATATGAAATTAAATTGCTTAATATGTAATACAAATGGATGATTGTCCCTACTTATATCATAGAATAATATTTATGGAAATCAATGCATTTTCTTAGGATATAAGAATTGAGATTAATTTAAATAATAATTGAACTTAAAATACTAGGGGACATTACAACAGACGAGGGATGCCATTAATGTCGCCAGCTATCCTGTGTTGGCCAGCTTTCCTGGACATTTCTGGAGGGTTCAGTGCTGTTTCTGGGATGTAACTGGTCCAATGAGGGATGCGGGGGATGTTTCTGAGACCTCTTTGCATCACCAAAACATTGTGGGGAGGGGGACGCCTGGAAAAGGCCCAGGGACATGTCCTTGTGCATCTCTGTTTCAAACAGGACCAAAATAAGAAGCTTCACACATTTTGTACAACATCTTTGAAACAACATAGCCACTTCTCCCATACTGCAGCTTCTTTACAAGAGTTGTCAATGAATGGAAAGCCTTTTACTGAGTAAAAATCAGAAGTTGTGCTTGGTGGGTTGTAGATAATAATATGCAGCACTTTAGTTTTATTCACCGAATTTTCAGCAGCCATTGTGGTATGTGATAAGAGTAGTGCATATGCAAGGAGGAAGGCCAGTTTTCTATCACTCTCATTTTTTCCTGGGCAGGTTTTTCAAACTGTTACACATATGAAAAGGAACTATACTCATTAGTACACGATCAAGAAGAGAGCATTATTTGATGGGGAACAAAAGGGTAGTGCATTCTGATCATAAGCCTTGCAATACTTGTTCGCATACATGAAACCAAGTGCAACAACTGAGGAATTGTTTAAATAGATAAGAAAATAATAGCAGTTGGACATGATTATTAAGTACAAGAGGCGGACAACAAATAAGGTACCAAATACAAGCATTTTACTATCATTTTGAGTTGTTTGCTAGGGCACTTTTGGACTACTGACATATCAAAAGAACTGTATGCATTAGTCCAAGCAATGAAGAAGTGGAAGCATTATCTGATGTGGAAGGAAAGTGTACCCAGATCACCAGCCCTTGCATTATACCTATTAAAAACAAATTGCAGCAATTCCACCATTTGAAGGGATCGGATGCTAACAGCAGTTTCACTTGCTGATTAAGTAGTGGATATGCTATCTAGAGCTTGAATGCCAAATATTGCAGCCATCGGTACCATCATGCAGCTTGACTTTTTTCAACCCATGAGGTGTAAAAGGAGCAATCTTGAGCAAGATGAAAATTTTGTGGAAACATTTCAACACTTATGTGGCTTGTGGAGGTCAGCTGATTATCACTTCAAGGATAATTGTATGAATTGGACAAGCTATGTGTTTCTTAAAGAGAGTCTCATCTCGTGATGGACATATGCCTAAAATTGGTGTCACTTCAAGGTTTTCAATATGATTGCTAAGCTGCAGCAGTATTTGCATTGGCCCAAAAGACAAGTGGATGTAGTAAGGTTTATTGTAAAGCTGGACAAGAAAACCAAGCAATTGTAAGTTGGGGTTGTACACTCATGTAATGTCCCCATTTTCATGAGCATCAGAGTTTGTTTGGATTAGCCTATCGTTGTCCCTTGTAGGCTAAGTTTGATGATTAGAGGGTCCCAATTGGCAAACTAGGAGGCTCTTTCCCTTCCGAAGGTCAGAAGTGTTCAGGATTGCTCTTCATTTGGGTCAGTTTGGTACACACACTATTTATAGTAAGTCATTGATCCAAAATTTCTATATTTGGTAGGGCACTTGGACTGGCCTCAGTTGTAGTGATGGTCTTTGGCACCTCTGTTTTGATCAGGTATTCAGGGATTTACAAATTTTAGTAAATCAAGGGTGATAGAGATAGACCCTTACTATTTTTTTAAGGCACCCCTGTTAGCAGTGAATGTAGTGAGCTACCTCCTGGTGAAGTCAGAATTGATTTACGATGATTAATGATGGAGTTATAATATTATAATTATTATTAAAGTTATTATCAAGTGTATATCATTAATTGATTAAGGAGTGACTATAAAGTTATAATATAAAGTCACTTTAGTTATTCCAGCTTGTTCAAGCTTGTTCGAGAAGCTACTTCATAAGGAGGAATTAAAAATAAAGAATGTTTTATCCCACATTGCTAAAAGTACAAGCATTCACCAACTTAAAAAGCTATATAAGCAAGGCTATCCTTTCACTTGAGGTATGTTACGAGAATATATCTTTATGCTATTTCTCCATTGTTGCTGGAAATCAATAACTGGTTTTCCAAGGCCGAAAACCCTTGGGATTAGAAGATTGGACGAGAACCCGGTCTTCATTGTGAGGTGATCTTACCTTCCGAGATTACCATTGAGCTTAATGGCGAAAGATGTGAATGATCATGGCAGGAGCTGAGGGTTTCAAGGTGGACGTTTAGGAAGGGTTTTGCTGTCATTCGATTGCTCTGGTTTGTTTTTTCTTCTATTCAGCTCGAGCTAGCTCTCCCTCTTATTTTGTGGCTGCGAAAGAAGAGTATTTGGGAGTGGACGTGTTGGAGGTATGCAGACCCAAATCGCAGGGCAGATCTGAAGCAAATAACAAGATAAATTGAGATGGCTGTGAAGTCCTTTACACCTGGGAAGTATACAGCTTGGAAGAAAGGGTTGTTACTTGGCTGTAGGTGCACAAACTCAGATTGAAATACCTGCAAATACTGCCTTTGGGAAGCTATAGCAGCTACAGACATTAAACCAAGGAAATAGTTGATCATTGGACGCTACAGCAGCATATAGATGCCTTGCAGGCATGGGTATAACCGTATAAGAGCTGAAGAGAATCGATTAATATTCTAGAGGCATGGGTTCAAACTCTTCATGGTTCAACTGAGAAAACAAGGACAGATATTTGAGGATTTGAAGGTTGTAACCATCCACACTTTCAGCTTTAGCTTCAGCTGTTCAAGAGGCCACATCCAGGTCAGAATATCCATGATTATTGCACCAAATTGCCTGTAACAGTGTAAAGTCCTCCATGTTTATGAATAGTGATCTCAAGCTAGACATGTAATCGTTTGATGAAATGTCTGAGAGATTTTGGTGTCTAAAAACTTTCATCAGAATTGTTATCATTTTCGCTTAAGCAGTAAAAGAAAAGATTTTAATTTATTCTATGGTTTCTCTTAGCTTTGCATTACTATTTCTATGATCTCATGCTTTCTAAGCTATTGGGCAATGTCAAGATTCGATTGAAATCTGTTAGAAGAACTCAGAAGCTCAGAGCAGACCTTGCAAGACAACTGTTTGGCAAAATTACTCCAGGACTTATTGAATATTTTAGGACAAATATTGGATAACCCGTTGGGGTTATAACTCAACTGCCACTTTGTTTTTTTGTAGTTAAACCATTTTAGCAAAATGTTTGTTTTGATTCCATGAAAGAAGACAAGCTCAGGTCAAGAAGCTATCCAAAATTTCTCCGTTAATGTATGGAATATATGGATGCATTAACGGTTGTCTAGACCATAATTCTATTATTTCCAACAGAGTTGCCAGCATCTTGAAAAAGTTTTCGACTACTAAGTTGTAGCAATCCACCACATAGCATCCACAACTGGATGCCGAAACTGTAGCAGTGAACTAGACATTATTACAGCTCTTGAGGGGTTATTATCAGAAGAGTAATAATATTTCATTTTTCAGTTTATGGAGTTGCTTTATATTCAATTTGGTAAAATACTTGTCATCATGAAAACACAATATCATATTCCTATTGTTCTGATGAAATTATTTTACCATTCAAAATATGGAGTGAACAAACTTGATTTGAATTTCAAAGGATTTGTGGCAGGAAATCATGTTTACTGTGGATTTTTTTTTGTCTTAGAAGAGATTTAGGAATTTTATTCATGCATGGATTAGTTATTCAGCGCTCTCAGTTGACCGCTTTATTTGAAATTCGGTGTCATTTATGTAAAACTGATAAAGTACTTTGGAACCATTAGCAGAAGATTTTTAGTTTTTATGTTTTCTTTCAAAGACATTTTGGGTGGAAGCTATTGCATCATAAATTTGTTTGGTTGTATCTTAAATGTGAAATAAAATCTTGTGTCCTTACATTTCAGGGTATCTAGCTTGTGGTCGTTGTTCTAGTACAGGCGCAATTGTAGTTGCAGAACCAATAGCAAGAGTCGGTGATTCCAATTCTCCTTTGCAGTTACCTACAACTGGAAAATGCCCAAATTGTTTGGGTGTGGGGAAGGTAATACATCTGGTGTTTTACCTGTTTTAATCTTTAATTTTGTTTGCATTCAAAACTTGCAGGTTTATATTATAATGGAGCTCATTCCCTCAAGATACCATTTCAGTGACAACAAGCTTGTGGCCTTGAACTTGTCTTTTTGCTGCCGAAGTTTGAGCTTGGGTGGGATACTCTATTCTGTGTCAAAGATGAGAGATAAGGAAGGACAACATAAAGTATTAGTGTGTTTGTGTATCAGAATACGGTTTCATTAATCATCTAATATTAGTTCACTGGTGGAAGAAAGCTTGAAATGATTTTAAAAGTCCTTGGAAAACAGAATATGATGTTGACATCCTATAGCAGAATTTGGGTTGAAGAATGTTCAAAGCATGTGCACTCGTTTTCCTAGTTTGGTATCAGTTTCATGCTGATCCAATTATGATTATTGTTTCTCAATTAGAATCGGGGTTGCTGACTCCATTGTCAGTCGATTGGCATAACAATGTTTGAGCCCACTTTTTTGATTGTGAACTTTAAAATTTTGAATTTTTTTGTAACTTAACGATTTATCATTACTTCCATTCTTGCACCATTTTAATCTTCATTTTATAAGTGCTACATTTCTTCTCATTTCCTTGTTTAATGCTTTTATTGATCCTGTGTGGCTTGCAGGTTATGTGTCCAACATGCCTCTGCACTGGAATGGTAATGGCAAGTGAACATGATCCACGGATAGATCCATTCGATTGAAGTGCAAATTTTCTTTTCATAAATAAAATGTATGTTGATATATTACAATTATATGAATTTCTAGCAATCAGAGTGATCGTGACTTTGAAATTGTCTAAATATTTTTGAGAACTGCACTTGTTACTTCCAATCTTCCAAATTATGGCATAAGATAGAAAAATCCAAAATGGCTTTAGGCATGGTTGATCTCAATATCATATATATGGTGGTTCATTCCTTTGCATAAGCTTGTTATGAACTTTATTATTATTGTACTATAAGATCTGTTTATCTATAGATATGTGGAATTCCGTTTAATTAACAGGTATTACACATTCTAACCTTGGATTGCATGAACATGGAAAAACATATGAAATGTTATAGCTTACTTTTGACTCTTGCACGGTGAAGCAGCAAACATGCAAACGTTACAAGTACTATGAGATATGGGACAAACCAAATAACCCATCAAATTAGGTCAAATTGAGACACAGCTACAGCCAAGTTGTCAAACATAAACAACCACCAAAAAGTAAAAAAGTACAGGGTTCCTTGAGATTCAACCTAGGCGGTTCCAGATTCAACCCTATTCAATCTCACACCCATCTGTGAAGAATTATAATGTTATATATCAAAATTTAAACTCATTTTAAGTACACTAATATCATTACAGAAAAGGCACCAGCCACATGTTACACATAATCATGAATAATGCGCCATTACATGCTGCAAAAGCCATTTTTTTTTATTGAATAAAGTGAGGAAATAATACAAAATAAAGGCAACTAAATTGTTGCCAAAATTAGAACCAGTTGACCATAACAGTTCAAGAACTTATACAACACTGATCATAAACTATGATAATACAGCTGAAGTCAATTACGAAATCACACCGCTGTCACTAAAGCTTAGCAGTTCTTGACACTATAAACGACTCCAGTGGAGCCTACAACCAGCTCCAATGGAGCATACTGTTGGTTAACAGATTGGTCCTTTGTATAATATTGACTCAAACCCTCAAGGACCCCTCTATCAACAAACAGTTGAACAAACTATAATTAATAATGACAGTTTGATCTCTGAATTTTACAGGTACAGCTCCCTGTGACAAATCTTCAATGAATTATCTTTATGATATTTTCTAAATATAAAGTGGGGTATAGTCTCGACCTGAGAGCAGGAGAGGCTTCTAATGGACATTCATCACCATGATACATCCATGACAAGACATAAAATGACAACTAAAAAAATCTAATGCTATGCTTAACATCTCACAACCGTGAAAAATCAAACACAGCTAAAATCACCACACCAAATTTGTAAATATATCTCCACGACAATGAAGATTATACATACAGTTTGCTCACAAATGATATAAACCTGTCAAACAACATGAGATAATAGAGAAAAGAAACAAATAGTGACTCATAGATTACCTCTAATCAAAGGTTCAAAGTACAGTTTGATACCCAAAATTAATTCATCTCATTCATCTTTCATTCACCCAATTGACAGTAAAACTATACAAGAAACTAATGAACAACAATCATAAAACAATTTCGAGACTTACACAGTTGTCGCACCAACAGAGGGAAATTGTATTCAAATTTGTCGATCCAAATTTAATGTTCAACAGAGATATACATAGTCTTTTCATCTTCCATGACGGTTACAATAATAGTTCTTGAAAATTTACTGAAACAGTCCCATGACAGATGTCAATCTGAGAAAAGAGTAAAAATAGAAAAATAAATATGCTACAACTATATAGCCTTTGCATCTTCTACTGTATCAACCAATGCATCCATGGAGGCCTTTTGGCTAGTTTTGTATTGCTGAAATGTTGTAATGACATGTGTTATTTCTTCATCCCCCGATACTCTGAAATTGTCATTTTTGGTAACCCAATAGAGATGATTTTCCTGCACATCCTCTGCCCTCTCCTCATAGTCTTGCAGTTCTTGACTAATTGTGGATAACGTGGCATCGATTTGAGTGAGCTTTTGAAGCTCATTTTTCTGATATACAACTGGATTGACCATTCTGTTAATGTTCTCCTAGTAAGTCTCCCTCATATTGTCAATGTCAATAACATCTTTTCCTTTGCCTTGGTAGGAGGCACACCCCAAATCAATGAAATATTTCTCTATTCTTTGAATATCTTTTTGCAAACTATTTATCAATTCTCATAAATGTGTGAGAGTTTTAACCACACATTTCTATTTGAAAGTCAGGGAAAACATCCATCTTTGTAATGGCTCATTCAGAGATTTCAGTAGTCCTAACTTAATTGCATTTTCCACTTTCATGTCCATGACTTCTTTAAGCATTGGAATCAATTGTTTATAAGTATTTTCTTCTGCTTCAATAATCATGACATCAGTTCTTACACTGTCCCTGGTATGCAAAAGAACTTTGTAATGAGATCCAAGGTGTTCAATCAAGGGCAATCCTCTGACCTTCAGGTCTTATATCCAGTCTCTACCAAACCTACCCATGTCTTCTTGTAACTGAGCGATCATGGTTTGTTTCTCGTTTGATGTTGGATCCAGGATAGAATAGGAAGAACTTGCTGGTTGGGATGAAAGGGGCATGAGGATCTCCCTGAGATAGTTGGAAAGTTGGGAAACCAGTGCTTTCAACTTGGTCTTTTCCTCTGTCTTTATCTAGTTTCTCTTTCACTTGTTGGTGTGAAAATTCCCACATTTGAACAATTTTCTCATGTTTAGGAGGTCCAATATCAATCTTAGTCACTGTGAAATCAGAAGCATTCACGTGAGCCAGTTTTTCAGTGGATTGGTTTGTGCAATTTCCATGATCACATGCCCTGTCTCATGATCCTTCCCTAGGGAAGCTAATACTGCAGGTTTCCTCTTTTTCTAAGAGGTAGGAGGGCTCTTTAAAATTTTATCCATTATATGATGGGGAGGCATGTTGTCTTCGTCCCTCTTTCTTTTCCTTTCTAGGGATTGCTCTAGCCAAAAAGGGGTGGATAAAACTTTTGAAGAGGACTTGAGACTTTCTAAATCAAATAATTTCCTCACAATGGGAGGAGTATCTTTCGGAGCAGAGATGGAAGGGAATCTAGGAACCTTTGCAAAAAAAAAAGCTAAAGGAGACTAGGTCGTGAGTTACTTGGTGATCCAGTGGAGAGTCTTTTTGCTGGCCTGAGATTTCTCGCTGCATATTGTGTAGCTCTCCTTGTGGTATTTCTCCTTGCTCTGGAATCTCTTTATCTTTAGGCTCCGTCTTTTGTGAGATCTACATCAGGGAGAGATCCTTTGCCACATGTAGGTTTGGTCCCTGGCTCTTTTTCTGCAGGTTCACCATCTTCTCCAACAACTTGAGAAGGCATTTGTGCTGACAGACCCACTGAGGCAGTACTAGCCGATGTTGATGATTGGCTCTGTGTTGGGTTTGGTGGTGTTTGTGTGGAGCTTCCCTTTTTTCTCCTAGTTTGCTTCCATTCAACCCATTTATGAGTTCTCTTCATTATTAGAGACATTCGTACATCAAAATCATCTGTTTCTGGAACATCCCAATTGGTGGGCTTTATTGAGGTCCCTTTAATTTTCTTCAAGTAATGTGGATCAAGTAATTCAGACCCGTCATCTACTCGCCCATCAATATCTATATCCACTCCATAAAGCTTAATTTGGTCTACAATAAGTCTTAACCAAGACCTTTCTCTCATCTCAATATCATCTTTACAATTTGCCCAAAAGTCTTCCAATGTCAGCGTATGACGAAACACTAGCCCTAGTTGCAAATGGTCTCTGACAAAGTTACTGGGATCATATTGAGTCCTCAAGACCTTGTACTTCTGGAAGGGATATCGGGCCGTTGCGGCCTTGACTACATTCATAGCATTAGAAACAAAGGAGCATGAATACACCCCTATTGTGATAGGGAAAGGAATCCCGACCTTGTGTCTCTCACCGCACCTCTTATTCACCTCTAGTACTTGCCAACATAACTCAATTAGAACCATCTTGTCATCAGGATATCTGGGCAGCCCGTAAGGAAAATCATCAAATGCACCAATTCGGAAATATGTGAAAGTTAGGTATTGAATGAAATAGCTGTCGTACATACAAATTGCCCTATCCACTTCTGAAGACAATCTCCGTTCGGGGCACCCTTGTAATTCCTAGGTCAATCTCATAGTAAATGCGTCATCCACCCTTCTAAATTCTACATAACTTTGGATAAAAATCATAGATTTGTATATCATCATCACAGTCTTCAACATGATTGAAACTAGGCCAGTGTTGCGTGCATGCTAGGGCATACATAATATATGAAGACATGAAAAAGGAATTATGATGCTTAGCACTCATCATCAGGAACCTTAGTCTATCACTAATAAGTTCTGCCCAATCTATGTACATTTCATTTGCACACATTGTCTGAACTGAAAAGAACTCCCATTCTTCTAAATTGAGTGCTTCTTCACTGCCCCTCGCTCTGTGCAATAAGACCAACATATTGCCAATTTCTCTTTTCAAATTGGTACCATAAATAGTTTTGGGAAGCTTGGACTTACTGGACCTCTCCTTCTCAAACCACTCTTTCGACATTACAACTCCATTTTTTTTTCTTTTCACTGAAAATTGAGCCGAACAAGCGAAATCCTAATCTGTATATACTTTCCTTACGCGTAGGCAAAATAAGTTCTTGATAGTGGTCCTATCTAATATGATGATAACTTCTTCATTGGCCGTCTTTATTTGTTTAGTATCAGGGTCAAAACGAGCAATGCATTCCCTGATCAATTCTGTAGATTGTACAACGATGGCAAATTCAGCTGCTTCCATGAGCCCGCTTTCTACTAATTTCTCCGTAATGGGATGCTTAGGCTCTCGACAGATTCTTCTATAAATATCTTCTAAGTTAAGATGGAACATAATGTGTATGATGGCATTTTTGGTCCCACACATAACATGTTGTGGTTCACTTCTCATTTCGCCCCACTACGAGAATGTTTAGTGTTGACCTATTACAAATTATACTTGGCTAGTTGCCTAGCTGCCTATGGGAGACTTCACAAGTTATAGATTGATATAAATAAAGGACAAATCATTATGGATCATGTGTGGTTGAGCAAGTGGAGAGTGGGATTTTTTATAATTGTGCGGGTTTTTTTACAAGTGCGTACTTATGTGAAGAGGACATGTGAAAATGATCTGTCTCCTTGATTGGTTGAGTTGCTGTGAAGAGTATTTGCAAACATTGTGGATATTCATGTGTTATCTATCAGTACAATGAAGATAAGTTGTTTGAGTTGGTGCTACTTATCAGTGGTGGATTTATTCTCTTTTATCTTTCTTCTTCGATAGTGAGCCATCTCTCTTTGGATAGTGAGCCCCTAACAGTGAGCCTTTCCCTGTAAAAATCACCTTAATCGGTGTTACCTTAACCAATGTTCTTATATTTTAGAATAATCTTCTCCGTGATATTTCCCTTACCAGGTTTTTTATGTAAATCTGGTGTTTCATGTGCTTTATGGTTACTTTGGTTTCATGTTTTTATCTTTCTACTATTAAAGATTAAAGTAGGTTTGGTGGAACTAATTAACAATGCTATTAAGTTTAAAAGTTTGTGGACAACTGATTCACCCTCCCTCTTAGTTGTCTTGTATATTCAACAACCCCATGAGGATGGTAGTGGTTGGTTTTAGGATTAAAAAAAGCTCAATTTATTGCCCATGTAAAACCACACTTTCCTTTTTCTAGTTGTCCAACGAAAGGGGGTTAAACTTTCTTAATTTGAGGTCACCTCAATCATATTAAATCACCACACAACACCGAAGTAGTAGGTAGTAATGAATCAACAATCCATCGCTAAAAAAAAGATCTCTACAACATTGGGAGCATAAACATTAATGATCCCAAAAGAATGATTATTAAATGACATAAGGATTCACACTAGCCTCAGAGTATGATCTGACCCATAAGCTATAGTAGATGGTTGATAGCATGGCGCAATGAGGGTGACGACACCTCTTCAACTAGCCTCATATTTTGAAGCAAAAACTATGCTAGCTGCCCATATAACACGACGTGCAACAAGAAGCATGAACACAACAATTTTGATTTCCCGAGGACCAAAAAAATCTATACTAGGATAATTCTATCAAGTATCCCATATGGAATAACTCACTGCGAGGTCACTAAGATCTCAGGCATTTCCATGACATGAAACTCACAATTTGAATTCTTGAATGCCATCCTCATCCTCAAGATAGGAGAAGCTATTTTGCAAGAAATATGACGCCTTCTGGAAGTTAGGATATGAAACCTTGCGCTTTCTTGAAGCTCCATTTCCATCCTCTACCCACTTAGAAGGGTTGCAAGAGCAGCGAAGGGAGGTCAACTAACTTGATAACACCAAGGATGGCTGATGGGTACGAACGAAAAAATGACATACACCACCTTCACTAGTCGTCTCCTTCCCCTTGATCACAGGGTTTGAAACAAGCCACGTCTATGGAGAAGTGAAATTTTGCCGCTTATGAGAAGCTAAAGCAGACGAGGAACCCTTTCTTTTGCGAACAATTGTAGTCCATCCATCCTTAGCCTTGGGGGCCTCAAAAGAACACAGAGGCTCAAACTCCTTGGGAGGAGTCTTAATCCGTGAATCTGCCAGAGGGACATCCTTGATCTTGTGTTTTGAAGACTGACATCGAAAATAAGTATTGCGCAATTTCTAATATAGCACTCTTTTAGAGTGGCAAAGTCCTCCTATCTGAATATTGATAAGTCTCCTTGAGGTCCTAATACAAATAAACTTCAACACAAACTCTCTTCTAGGGTTGAGCATGGTAGGCATTATTTTTTGACTTTCGAGGAAGGGTAGTGAGTGGGATAATCAAGAGCACATTATTTAGTTTTAGTTCCATGCACTATAAGTATTATTTCAGATGAAATTATCCCTATTTGGAGAAATATTGGCAACAATAGTGCGACTAATTAATTTTTTGGAAAAAGTGGGGTTTTTCAAGATTATGAAATGTTTTTACTTTTTGTTTTTCATTTGTTTGAACATGTGAAAATGTATTTATATTTTAAAGCATATGTATTGTAGGGCCACAACCCTTTACAAAGGTTGTTAAAAGGCTAGGTGAAACAAGCCGAAGAAGCTTAGAAACAACCCAACCAAGAGAAAGAGTAACTACAACAACCAAACTACTAAGAATGATATTAAATGAATAAGAGAGTTGGGACCCTGCAGGGCCCACTTAGACAATTTCACGCCTAGAACAAGTTGACCTTTCACCCAACACTCAAGCATGAGTTTGGGAAAATGAAATAAGAAGACCTTTCATCATTTACAATACCTTAGGAGACATCGTCTTTCAAATTTTATGAACAAGAAGCAAGAGTAGTATTCCCCATGAAAAGCATGTCAATGCACAAAGAGGGAGCAATAGAACAATGAGGTGAAACGTGCCTTCCACTAGATGAGTTGTTTGGAGTTGATCCAAGGTGAGGGCAAATCAAGTTGTGAGATTAGGGTATGAGGTTCCCTAATAGGGGGCCTGTAGGGCACATCAAAACCACATCAAAAGATGAGGACTTGTCATCACCTTGAGAGGTCATTTGATAGACAATCAAGATCACGAATAGTCATCTTTGTTACCATTCTTTCACTAAGTAGTAGTGCTCGTATGATGCGAGAGAAGATAATGCATAGCTAGGTGACCAATGGAGAAGCAAAAACATTCAAAAAGGAAATCCTCATAATCAAGAGGTTGAGTCCAAGGCCTCTACCCACACATCAAGACTACATCCCAATGAGGAGGCTTGGAGATGTCAATGTCCATTAGAATGAAAGAAAAAGTAGATTTTCCGATGGAAGATGAATCATCCACCATCAGAAGTGACCAATTGAGTTGCTAATGGCTTCATATTAAAAATCCTCACAAAATTAGAGTGGGGGATTTGGAAAATCTAGTGCACACTAGACCCACATTAAATGGTTAAGTAGGGGTTAAAGGAAGTTGACTAAGGATTGATAGGGAGAGAGTTCTTTCCTCAAGCCTACACCTTACCCAACACCAAATTTATGTCCTTAAAAGAGGTAATGGAGACAAGAAACCTTTAGCACAGGGGACAAACCCACTCTTTCTTGCCACAAAAGGCCTCCAAGAATCCAAGACTCAATTGTGAAGGTCAGGAAGAGAAGATGAATTTGTACACCAATCCTCTACATTGATAGAAGTCCTCAATTTCCACCACATCTTTGTCGAAAACAAGCATCGAGGGTATTTTGGCATAAGGAAGATGAGATTTCTCCTTCGAGTGGTGAACACTAGACCTAGTTTCTTGAGCAAAGCTATATCCAACAATTGTAGTAGTAGACACTAGAGCGAGAGGGGGCAGGGTATACACACAAAATGTTGGAGGCAAGACAACCCTAGGTGAATTCACAAGAACAATAAGACTCGAGACACAACTAGGGACGATTGGAGGAACTCTCATTGGAGGGGCATGACTATCACCATCTAGCAAAGCACCATGAGACAAAGCTATTGGATTAGAAATAAAAATCCTATCATAGGCCAAGGGTAGAGAGGGTTGGAATGGTGAATTTAAACTAGAGATGATAAGAGGCAAAAGAATGACCATCACATCAAGCATGATATAAACAAGCTTCATGGCAGATTACTTCAGGTATGCTATTTATAACTATTTCTTTTGTTTCTTATCAATCATTTTTTCTATGTTGGTTAACAAATTTGTCCTTTTTCAATAAATGACTTTCTTGACTCTATTTTTCCCAAATAATAAAGACAAATGATTAATCAATAGTTGGGTAAGTTATTAGTTAACTTCTCTTTGAATTTTCTTAAGGTATAACTGCCTTTTAAGATCAATTTTTTTAGATTTTTAAAATTAAAAATTGGGGAGATTCTTTTAACTCAAAGGTAGGAAAGACAATCAACAATAAATTATAGGCATGAATTAAATGATGTTTGGAGTCATCTCGACATCACATAAAAATGAATTCAAATAACTTTCCAACAAATAGGTCGTATAATCAATGAATATGAATATAAATTTTATGGATCAAATACTACATAATAGTGTTAAACTAAAAGATCATTAGTAAATGGACACCATACTCATGCAAAAAAAATGATTACTAGACATAGATTAAGTACACAAACTTGCAATAAGTATCATAACATAGACATTCAAATCTACAGGTACACAGACTTGTCTCCTAACAAAATGGGCAAAAATTTATTTTCTTCCTTTTGATCGAGTCTCACTATCACAAAATTGTGATGGGAATTGATGTTCCAATGTCTTATGGTTACATATCAAAAGACTTGCAAATGAAATGTCAAAACGTCTTAAAACTACTTAAAAAATATAATTAAAAGGTTTAGTACAATTGAAACATTAGAGACATTTTAATACCTTATAAAGCAAATAGACTTAGGCTGAAGTGACAGATCTTTTGGACCCATGTTTTCTATATCCAACGATGCTTACTGGGTGATTGCTTCTCTAGATTTGAAGGTTTTGAGCACCTAAGTGACAATTGAGATCTAGGTGTATTGAGGAATTGCGACATTCTTGGTTATAAGATTCCATAAGATCTTATTGCTTTTGATGTTATCTATCTTGTTGGTGAAGTTTGTTGGGCGAGTTTAATACCAAGATAGAGTTGTGTCGATTGCTACTAACTTCTCCATATGCTCTTTACGAATAGCTTTCTCATTAAATAGCTTGTCTATATTCGTCTCAAATTGTTATTTCAATTCCTCTACCATTGCATCACTCACATTATCCTTTTTCTTTAATTGACACCCAATGTATGAAAGTTTCTTGACAAAGTGAGACTTGTGTAGTATCTTAGGCAATTGTAATTTTTATATTTTGGAAAAAATCAACCATTCTCTAGCATTTACATTCCTTTAATGCCCCTTCTTTTTGTTAAATAGTGAGTGATAAATTACCAAGTCAAAATCTACACATACTTACCTTTCTAGAAGGTGACAACTCCCGCTAATAGTTTCCCTATCAAGGGTGATGAGTAAATAGTTATCATTGGTCCTAAATTTTCTAGCATTTGTGTCGAAGTGATTGATGCATTCTAATACTAGGTCTTGGAATTGTATGACTACTAGGAAACTAACTTCTTGTATTACACTACTCTTGACCATCCTTTGAGTGATGGAAGTTGTGTTTTATCTAATCACCCTCACCTAAAATTGAGCTAAATTGACGTGCCCTAGTCTAGTATCAACAATTTATGGAAATTTATTGGTTAGACCCATTGGTTCCTCTAACTGACATCTTAAAAAATCCTAAGAATTTTCCCTCTTCTTTCGATGTAGATCCTTGAGAATTCCTTAGAAATAAGGAATATCTCATTCTCTTTGGGCTTTGCAAGACCCAGGAGAGTGCCCCTTTTGCAATATACTCAAATTATGTAACACTTACTATTAGATATTGCACACAACAGAGAGCTCTCAGATAACATAAAATTAGAATACATATGCTTCTCGTTATAATTGGCTCTACTCTGAGTACATTATTAGACAAAGATGAGAGGCATGACCTAACTTCAAATATACATCTTCAAACAAAAAGTATAAAAATGCCTCGGTTTTCATAAGTTGGTAACTGAAAGTATGAACAGTGAAGATCAATGCCTTATATCCATGGTAACAGATTCATATGTCAAATGAACCAAACAAAAATCATGCATAATATTCTAAATGCCAATGCATTGTATAAACACTCAACTATACCTGACCATACAGCATTCTTATGGAATCACTGTTACTCTCTTCAACTCATTGCAACATACAAATTGAATTTAATCTTCTTCCGGAAAAGAAGCTAATCTATACATTACACAACAATGACAAATTCATGGTGAAAATATCAGCCTGCCCTTGACAGATCATATCACATAACATGAAGAAAATTATTTAGGAGATGAAACATTGTTATATTTTCATTAATTCTACTCAATATGCAACATTATAATCCACTTTGAAAATGACCTACCGAAACCACTTCAACAATAATATTCATTCTAAGTCTACCCAGTACAAAATAATTGGAAAATTTAGGAACTTTCAAACTCCTAAAACATTGCCTTGGTACTCCTTTTATAGATAGAAGGAGTGGAACAAGCTATATGCCAATCTCGTACATTTCATTCCTAACTTCCACTAACTAGTCGTAGAGAATATCTTCCTAACAAAATTTATTACCTTCAATTTTGTCTTGTAGTGAAACATGTTCAGTTGACATGTAGGAGAACCCAAAGTCAGAGTGCTTCAAGCGAACCAACTAGGCTTGTGAGCCATTCCAGAATCACACTATGTAGATAAAACTAGGATGCAAGATTCTCACCATCTCTCCCCTTAGGGGATAATAACTTTGAGACTTTTTCTTAAGGCAAAACAAATGACTCTGGAACCTCGTCTTTTGTAACAACACCCAGATTTAACTTTGCATCCCACCACTTAGGGGGAATCAAAGTGGTAGCGAAAGGGGATATAATTATTTGCAAGCCATAGTAAATACTTGTATTTGTGCCCATAAATTTTAAAATACTTGTGGTTACCTGTACTTTTAGAATCCCTTTGGCTATAAAGTAAAATATCAAATTGCATATTGATATGGTCTTTGTATACTTCTTGCAGCAGAGCTCTCTTCAACCACACCCTCATATAAAAAATTCATCTTCACTCACAACAAGACTCATCCTAAAAATATTTGAGCATATAAACAGTTCTCCACGCTGCAAGAAACCAAATCCAGAGAGTGCATTTATCCCTTCTCTGCTAAAAGCTACAAATCACATTCATCAAGTTGCAAAACGACGACAACTGCTTGTCAAATCTAGAAACTTATGTACATATCCCTCTTAAAGGATAGAAACCCTGTTAGGGGTATACAAGGAGCTCACTGCTCTTAAAAAATAAAACTGTCTGTTATAAAGATTTATCAATATGAACTATTACAAGCATTTGCTATGCTTTAGTAGTCCCAGTTAAATCTTGCACCACATGCTGTCTAATTTTGACATCACAATGCATCTACCTATTCCACACATCTTTGCATTATAAAACAACTTTACCTATATAATCGATCTCTAAAGATTCTTCCAGTCGGCTCACAAGAACATCACAAAACGTGTCCAAAACTTAACCAAATAGAAAATACATAGTCGGCGATCATACACCAACAAAAATAGGGTTGGACCCAATCCAAATCCAAAGTAGCACTCCTAGATTCCGCAAAATACTCCCTTAATCATCACAACCATTCATCTGACCTGTATCACTGCTGTACTATCTTCACATAACTTCAACAGGCTATAACTATGTCCAATCAACTCCAAAACGAAAGTGACCTTACCTGAAGGTCTATTACATCCCATAGTACTCTCCTCTAATCTCGCATGACTTAGTTCAATGCATACAATGCTTGTTGATCAAAACTGTACCCTGTTAAATGCATTATGGACTTAGTCATCTTACAAAACAAAATATCCAAAAATGGATTGTACTTCAAGCGATCATGCCAATGAGTAGTGTTTCCATAAATGACAACCTCTATGCTATGCAGATCAGGCCACTTGCCAACAATCCCCCCCTTTGGCATTGATGGAAACACTTAGTGAAAAAATGACTAAGTGCTCAATACCAAATTACTGACTAAGTGCATTTTCATACTCATTTCTCCCCCTTTGACATCAATGGAAAAGTTGTACTCAAAATTTTATCTATGTACACATCAACATTTTAGAACTACACATCAAAAACTCATACCTTGTGAAGTACATCTTGGAAAGAGGTTTCCAACATCTTCGCCTCTGTTGTCCATGTCTTCACCAAGATCTGACCAACATGAATAAAACCATTCAGAGAAAATGATGAAATCTAAGCGGCCTTCAATTCTGTAGGCATGTATTCAGTAAGAGCCTTCTTTGCTTTCTCCATATCTGAAAGGTGTTTGTCCAGAATTGATAGTTTCAGAGTGATTAGACTCAACACACCGAATCTTCCCAACACTCCCTTTCTCAGTCTCAAGATCATTGATTGTCCAACATCCTGGACACTTTGTTAACCAACACAGTGACAATTTGTGACGAGGACCCACAACTCTTTACCATTTTATCTAGTGTCCTTTTGTCATTATCAATGATGTCATTTATATTCTTCAGGTGCACAAGAGGATTTATACAATAGATGTATAACTTACTTTCATGAATTATGCAAGACTTCACTTCAGCAATAATGTTATCCAGTATACTCAAATCCCAATTGATTAACTTGCATATATCTTCTAGCTTCTTCACCATGTAATCTTTTCTAGCTATGACTATTGCGACCTTATCTAAAGAGTCAAAGTGAACATCAAAGTCATCAAGGACTTTGTTCAAGTTGTCCACCGTATCACTTCCTTGGAAAGTGAAAGGTAGGGGTAGAAGTTTGTTGCTACTATCAACTGCTCTTTCCAGTAGCTTTGACTTCTTCTCTTTTTTCTCTTTTGATCTCTCCTTAGCCTTAGCAAAGGCTATGTATGATAACTTCATCAATTCATCCACATCCATACCATCAACATTAGTACTCAGAGGTCTATCACCACTTGCCAACAATAAAGCTAAATAAACAAGAATAGATACATTTGTTTCTTGTTTTACTTCAACCTTAGTTTCTGATTCCTTCTTATCCACAACTGAACTTTCTTTCAGATTTGTCTTAGTGGCTTCTTTCATCTCATCTTTGCTAATACCTTCATTTACTACAAGATTGTCAACTACATTCTCAATTTTCCTTTTCCTTGCTACTCTTGTCCATTCCTCTATGAATTTGGCTGATCTTTCTTCATATGTTCCCCATCTTTCTTTGGAAGGACCAGTCTCAGAAGATAAGACATGTTCTACTTGCATTGTAAGAACTTCTACAGTGACCTCATAGCCCATAGGGTAACTCCAATTCTTCCTTGGTTCAACTGCCTCAAAGCACACACAATTAGTTTCATCCATGAAACATATTGTATCCTTGTATTTCTCAATAATAGCCTCAGGGATTCTTACTCTTTCCTTCATTTTCCTTTGAAGAATCTTGAACATGGAAAACAATTATCCATCTACCCAAGTTCTATTCTATCTCCTATAACTATTTGTAACTTGAATACTAGTAGGTTCGCTGTCTTTCCATGCCCTAGGGTGCATTCCAGGAAATTTATGAACTATATGGATATAGATATGTATCAGTAATGATCCAAACCTAAATGCCTTTGATTTGTCTCGCTTGATTTGCTTGACATTCTCCAAAAATCGCTGTCTGAGAACCTCACATAGATTATATTTCACATTCTCCTTTCGCCATCTTATAGGCCATCATAATAACTCCCGCGAAAACCGAATTAGGTCAATTGCTGTAATGAAGTTTATATCCCAAAATCATAGAAATCAACCTCACATCTTGCTGAAAGATGTCGGCTATGGTTATTTCCATCTTATCCCATTTAGAATGTGTTAGGGTTTCTACCTGTTTGTTCATGTTTTTCTCCGCAATAGGGATAATGCCAGTATTATCCAATCCCGTCCCATCATGGATCAACTCACTGGAAATCTTAACAGTTTTCTCACCTATCCATAGAATCTGATTATGAACTCTGCTAAGAACAATCTTAATCCATTCTTCTTCGTCAAACTCATAAAGTTTTGCCATTCACATAACACCGAGGTTTTGTTAATGAGTGAACTCATCCTTCCAAGATCCATCACCTTTTATCATATCTTTCATTTCTTTGAATATCTCAAAGTCTCCCAATGACACTTGTTTGCAGTGAATGTATGCCCTAATGTCTTCCACATGAAGCACATCGTTGGGTGTTTGTAAGGATGTTTCTTGAATTTGTATCTTAGCCTCTCACTAACATGAAATACCAATGAAGTATCCATAGTAGAAAAAGCTCGCAATAGATCAAAATACCTTTTTCTTGATGAATCGGGGTATGCACGCTCAACAATCATGAAAATGCCCTAGCTTCTTTGCTTTTTTCTATGGTCTCCTTTTGCTCTGCTCGAATTGTGATTATAAATGTCTAAGTAAATAAACTTATACTTTGCCATGCATAAATCGACACATTTCCCAATGAACTTATAAGTTTGCAAATGATCCAGTCATCCAATTTTCTGGTGATCATTCAACATAGTGTTTAAAACCGAGTGATCTCGGATAGACTCCAAACTAATCATATATACTGTCTATAAGCTCGCATCAGCTTATTCCGCATATACAGGGGCTGGATAGTTTTATGTTATTTATCCAAAGTTCCCCCTAAGGCCATGCCTGGCTATTTAGGCTGAAGTAGCAACATCAAGCAAGGGTTCAGTAACATCTATTGAATCTCCCTCAACCTTAGACTCACTCTGTTCCTTTTCTGTCCATACTTTACCATTGTCCTTATTTCCTTCCTTAAAATTATTATCAAACTCATCCATGTATTCTTCCATAATTTTTCCAACATCACCAACATTTTTCATCACAACCATAGGTGGTGGTCTTCAGTTGCTTGCAGCTCCATTATACCTGTAAAATTTCTCTATATGTTCTTGATTATTACATTTATAACATGTAGGAGATGATCTGTTCTGATTAACCGAGAATCTATAGTTTCTTGCGATGTGTCCTAACTTGTTGCATTTGTAACATGTAATATTAGTTGTTGTTTCTTCTCTGGTGTAGTCTTGTTTAGTGCCAGAATGATAAGGTTTTCTACATTCTGCCTTCTTGTGTCCATATTCATAGCAATTGAAACAATAACCAGAAAAAGGGCCTATAAGGAGTTTTACCTCTGCAATCTCTCATCATGTGACCAACTTTGTTACATCCAAAGCATCTTCCTTTGAAAGGTCTGTACTGTTCTCTAGGTTCCTCTTGCTGCATGGGATCTTTCTATTGATTAGGTATCTCAACTGATTTGCCTTCATAATCTCTTTCTTGAGATTTTGAGTGTTCTGCTTTATCAAAGCCAACTCCTGTCATGTCACCTTTAGGATTTTGTCTTTTCCTCTGTTCATCAATTTAGTCACTTCTTGCATGAAGTTTTTCAATGTGATTCTTTGCATCAACAAGTTCTCCCTTAATGATGTGATTATACTTTTTAAATTCTTGATACTTTATTTTGTAATCATCAAGTTCAACTTGCATATTTCCCATCTGCACATTTGCTTTCTTCAAGATTTCTTCAAGTTTTTGTTAGTATTGTTGGAATAACTTAGGAAAGTCATGTGTTGAGAGGGAAGGGGTGAATTAGTACCCTTAAAAATTTTAACCATTCACATTGATCAATTACTGAGTTGAATACAATGCATAAAATAAACATTAAGTAAATAACTCACATCATGAAATCTGCAAAACATAACACACATATTTTGGTCACAGAAATCCTTTGTTAGAGGAAAAAATTGCGGTGGGGATGACACCCACAATCTTTCACTACTGCAGTATACAGGTTTCTTAGCTAGAGCTACAATTTAGGTACTTCTAATAGCTTACCCTGTTAGGAGTAATATACTCGGTTAAGAATACAAAAGACTTATTCAGTCTACCTTGTTAAAGGATTTTACAAATTCTAATCTAAGAGATGTACCTCCTTGTTAAAGGATTTTACAATCTCTAATCTAAGAGATGTACTTGGTTAAAGGATTTACAAAATATAAGACCTGTCTAATAAAGGTGCATCAATCAAATGTTGTCTAGACTCACTGTGCTCTATAAATCTATTACCTTATTTTGCACTCGGTAGCTTAGTATCATAAGCTCTACTTCATTCTGCATACCTCTCCTCTACTTCACCTTTTAACATCTTCATCAACTCTTCAACTTTAGCAACATCAACAACAACGTCAACTCTTTTCAACAACTTTCTCAATGTTTAAAAATGATCTCTTATACAATATTTAGGCGGTTAATTGGATCTAGGGCATCAAGAATCAACGATGGAGATTAAGTGGTTAAGCTTAGGTTACATCTCCAATGTCCTATGCCTTCTAAAATTGCATTGGTGGATCTGCCTCGTGATCATAACCAATCATGTGTTTGGAGTCCCAATGACTCACCTAATTTTTGTCTTGAAATCTGTGCAATGCTTCCTGCTTAGTGTCCAGATACGATGTATCTAAATTCAAATGAAATGTCAGCTCTGGAGTGCTCGGTAACATACTTGTGCTTTACTCGATAACTTTGTGCTCTCTTCTTGGTATTTGTGAGTGCTCGGTAACTATCTTTGCATAACTCTGTATATGCAGCTTGCTTGGTGCTTTGATAACTATGCGGTGCTCGATGAATATCTCGGTTTCCTTTATCGACTATGTCTCCTTCATTATATGACTTCCTTCCTTCGGTTGCATTCACCGATATATGACTTTGCAGAATAATAATGACAACAAAATCTCTTTAGGAGTAACAATCTCCCCCTTTGACATTAGGTTGGCATTTTGTGAAAAACTTCAAAGTCATCAAAATTTTCAAAAATTCAAAAATACTTATGACTACCCCTTTGCTAATACTCCTCAAAATTTTACTTCTTATGTAAACATACATATCGCCTTTACATAACTGTCCATACATATATCTCCCCTTTTACACATCTTATGTATATATTAGACTATCCTTATTATCCCCCTTTTTTGACAAACATGCCAAAATAATACTTACTTATTCTTATCTTCCAAAGATATATGATGAAAAATGTGTTTGAACTTGGTCTTGGTGTCGGCTAGGGCTTGTTCCCATGTATCCTTCAATGTTTGCATAACAACAATTTATGTAGCAATATCAACTGCCAAACCAGTAATGGTGTCCAATGAACTATAGTCGAGAGAAACAACTAGCTCATTGGATCTCTTCAAATGAGTCTGCATTGACTCCAAGTGGGGAATAAGTGTTTCTTGCAGCTCAAGGAGTTCCATCGTTAGTGTACATTCTGCATTTCTGAGCTCTTTTTGCCTTCCCATTAACTGTTTAACCTTTGAGTGATAGGCCTGTAGGGATCCAAGCTCGGTTGATATGTTCTTTAGCTACTTGTTGAGCTCTTGTTCAAGAGATTCCTCTTTTTCTTTGATCTCCTTAATGAATAGTGAAATGAAACAGAGTTGCTGAAATAAGACGATAATGCAGACAACTTTTTCTCCATGTCAATGCATGCTTCAGAAAGAGATACCTTGTCAAGTGCAATTCTCTTTAAGATCTCTTCTAACAACTTTTGTTCCATGCTCTTCTCATGAATTTTCATCATGCCATTGATTGTGTCTTTGCTCAGTTCTCACACTTGTTGAATCAAATCTGCTACTTGGTTAAGAATGCTTGCCTCTTCATTTATAGTAGCATCTAGCACAATCTCTTGTAATACTTCTTTCACATCTTCCAATACAATAATTTCTTTCTTCTTCTAAAATGATTTATTTTGGATGGCCTCCAGTCTTACCAATTCTGCATATTATTTCATCTCATCAGGGTCCATAGTAGATAGATCAACTTGAGGCAATATAATCAGTTCGCTCATATCTACAAGTTTCCTCTTCTTTGATTTCTTCTTCTTAGTCATCATACTATCACCAGTATATAATTTTGTGGAAGGGGATGCCTTTACTGCATCATATGTGCTCTTAGCAGCATCAAATACACTTTCATCTTTCATTTCTAGTTGCTTGTCTTTTCCTTTAGTGCCTGGTGACTCCTCTTTCTTTTCTTCTTGTTTCTCTTTGGTCTTCTCTTCGATCTTTTGTTCTATCCTTTCTTTTGTCTTTTCTTCTTCCTTCTATTTGTCCTGTGTATCCTCGGTCTTGTCTTTTTCCTGATCCTTGACTTTCTCTTGTGTTAATGTGGGGTTCTCCTTAGAAGGTGTCTCAGTGTTCTATTCTGTGTGGGGGCTCGGTGGCCTCAGGATTCTCAGTTTCTCCTTGTTCTTTTTCCTTAGGGTATTCGGTGCCATTCGCTTCAGTGTCAGTGGAAAAATTAGACATTCCAATATCAACATCTAAAAACTCGTTGACTTGTTCTAGAACTTCCTCTAATACTTTTGCATCATCAAAATCAATTGTATCCATTTGTTCAGTCTCTATTTCCTTTTCTATCATCACATCTTTATCTTTTACAATTTCAGTGGTAGGGTCCTCCTCTGTAATATCTTCAATCAATACCTCTTCTTTATCCAATGTAAGGTCAATAGGATTTTCCTTACCTTGCTCTTCGGTATCTTGATATTTTCTTGTCTTATCTTCCATGTATATAGAGAGAATTTTTCTCCATTGGTCATCGGTCTCATCTTGTACTTTCTCTAACTCTCCAAGCATAATCCTTAATGGTCTACATTTAATAAGAAAAAGGTTAGAGTAGGTTTTCATTTTCTCATCAATCTCAGTTACAGTCATTGTGGGTTGAGCTAGAATTAGGGATCTTTCCCTCATTTATTTTCAATGTTCAACGCATACTTCCATCTAGCATCATTTTTTCTATAAAGTTTAGTATGTAGATGGTTAACAACTTCAATTGGTGCACGTTTAAACTTATGCAAAGTAAAAACAACTGCCTCTTCTATCTTGGTTTTACCTTCTTCATCCTGGTTCTCATACTTCATGTACTTGATTCCTGAGATTCCTCCATTCTTCTTAAGTACCTCAATTGACTCATTTAGAGTCATCTGCAATCGACCTGGGCCTATATTCTTATGTTTTCTTAGGTCTTCAGTGTCTATCTTACTGTCTTCCTTTAAGTTCAATTTTCTTCTTGTTTGAATTGTAGCCTTCTTTCTTCTCACATATGTTTTACCTTTTGGCTCATCTGCTTCTGATTTCCTTTTTCCTCTTGGTGTAGCTATGGACTGTGTGTTTGGTCTAGTTGTCTTGGTACTCAGTGTGGCCTTCATTTCTAGTGGCTCTTTCCCTTTTGTGTCAGAGGATTCATCCTCGTCTGTTTCATCATCAACTCCGAGATCCTTTGATGATTTCTCAATCATTTTTCTCTCCTCCTTTGGGATTTAGGTATTAAGATTTCTTATTTTCTCTTCTCTTTCACCTTTTCATAAGTGCCATATCTTTTGGCTCTTTTGTCAGTAGGCTTTGCTAACATAGCCACAATTTTTTGTGTCACAATGTGTATGTCCATCTTGTATCCCATAGGATGTATCCAGATACTTCTAGGTTCAATTGCCTTTATGCTACATGTGTCAGTTTCCATTTCAAAACATATGGTGTCATGATATTTTTTAACCAATTGGGGTGCTATCCTGTACTTATTATGCATCTTAGCTTGAAACTTAAGGAAATAATCATTTATAATCATATCAAGATCTTCACCTAGACTCAGGATGTAATCATTTATTTGATATATGACAGGCTTCTCAGTGCTCCATCTAACATTACCGATAGATGGAAAGAAATTCATAAAATAGAAACATATGCATAGCAGTAATGATCCAAACTTTAAAGTGTTTGTTTTTTCTTTCCTTATGGTATTCATGTTATCTTCCAATTGCTTCAATAAAATCTCACAGATGTCAATCTGCATGTTCTTCTTCACAATCTTGTATGCCAAATCTACAGCTCCACATGGTACGTTGTCAACTCTTGAAGATTAAAACAATCGGTAGGATATGACATTACATGCAAATTTTAGTTTAGGATCTTCAATAGTAGATATATTCAAACCTCTCCCATCCCATTTTTTATTGGTTAATTCACTTAATTTTTTCTTCTCAATTTGCCTTATAGCCTTTGGCTTATCTCCCGTAGGGTAACCAGTTACATTGTGTAAAACCTCTTTGTTATTTTCACTAGTTAGTGAAGCCACATGAATTGGTCATGTACTCAGCTGAGGAGCATTCTTACCCACTCTATTTTGAATACTTTTGGTATATGAAGGGCATGAGTCAAACCCTTTGTCTCCAGATGAACATAGTCATCCTTCAATTTTCCGTTCACGCATAGTTTCTGAAAAATGTATCAATCTCTTCTATGCATATCTCTTCAACTTTGAAATGTATGAATGCTCACACATCTTCGATCAATATAACCCTATGTGGAATCGATGTAAGAGCTCCCGTCTTGTCAGTTTCTACTTCTATCACTGGAGGTAACTTATACTTGGGGTTCACGGGTTCAACAATCTCCACTACAATTGGATTTTTAAGCTTAGGTTCCATGGTTCTCAATTTTTCTGCTATATTTACTTAGGGATTTTATTTTCTTAACTTGGTTACGCAAAAAAAAAAAGGGAAACACCAAATGATATCCCAATGTGTTCAACTAATCTCACAACAGATTGAAATAGTTCAGGAATACCTTGTTACTCGCTTGAAGTTTCATCTCTACAACTTTGTTCACGATGCTCTTGAAAATGATAGGTAACAATAATAGACGTCTGGGTCTATTTATAGCTTTCTCTAGGTTTTAGGGTTTCCAATGGTCATAAAATAACAATAAATGCTTTACCAATCTCTTTTACCAATTACCTTTACTTCTTACCGAATGATGTAAAATATGAAATCATCAATATGTATCTAAATGCATCTAAATATGCTAATGTGGATCTCTGCACATATACTAGGAACCGATTTAAGATTTAAAGATTTGCTTTGCAATTCCTATACATACCTCTTAACTGATTAGGTAGAGTCATTTGCACCCGATCTGAAGGATGCGGTGCCCTCAACTGTTCCGAATGATGTTCCATCTTCCACAATCTTTCTTTTCCATGTCCTATTCATCTGCTCTCTCATTTCTTCAACATTTACTTTCGGTTTATCAGATGTCTCTTCCTCGTTTCAATTTTTCTCTCGGTACTTGCAGTCTTTGGCAAGGTGACTTGGCTTGTAACAATGGAAACATGCCACCCCTGGATTTCTCCAAGATCTCCTATTATTTCTTCCATGTAGTTGCATACAATTTGCAGCAATGTGTCCATACCTTCCACAGACTAAACATGATATCCTTGTATTGTAGTCCCATGGTATAGATGTATTCTATTGGTTACTTTGCATGTTCTGTCAGATCGGTACCCATTTCTCATTTCTCCTTGGTGATCTGCATTCTTCAGACTTGTGACCATACTTGTTGCAAGTAATACAATAGCCATCAAACTTTGGCTTCCTTATGTTGTTTACAGTTCTTGATCTTCATTCGAATGCTCGATGCCCATACTTATTGCAGTTATAGAAATACCCACCAAACTTAGGTGAGCTTGGTGACTTACCCCTTTTTCTTCTGTAGATATTTGCAGTGTGTCTAGATTTCCTATAGTGGTAACAACTAGGCTTATTTGTCTTTAGTGAGGCAGAAGTGTCTTGATTTTCAGCTTTCTTAGATGATTCTCCTTTCTCAGTAGTGCTCTCACTATTGAATCCAAGTCTTATTTTGTCTCTAGGTTGTTTCTGACCTATGATCTGTGCATCCAATGATCTTATTGCTTCATCACTTCTCTATAGTACCTCATTGGCTTCTTTTTCAGATTTCAGTTCACTAGCCAGTATTTCAACTTCACACTTCAGTGCTTGATTCTAAGATTCTTTCTCAACTATTTTAGTTTCATACTTTCTTTTATCTTCTTCAGCTAATTTAAGTGCATTTTCAACTGCTCCCTTAGAGTCAAGTATCTCGGTGATTCTTAATTTTTGTGCTTCTTGATCTTTCTTTGCTGACTTCTTTTTCTCGGTGAATGTCTTGTTCTTTTCCAACAGTTCTACAATGGCTGATTCAGCTTCATCACTCAAAATACCTTTAGATGTTGTCTCAAGATTATCAACATGTTCTTGTGTGGATTTAAGTTCACTGCATAGCTGCTTTCTCACTCTCAAGGACTTTTATAACTTTATTTTTAGATCTTCAATCACCTCTTGTGCATTTTATAGTTCAAACTCAAGACTATCAATCTTCTTAGACTTCTTGTAACTTTCCATAGCCATGATCTTTCCTCTTAGATGGTTAAACCCTTTTCTCAAGAGAATAGCTATGATACCAATTGTTAGTATTGTTGGAATAACTTAGGAAAGTTATGTACTGAGAGGGGAGGGTTGAATCAATACCCTTAAAACTTTTGACCATTCACACTGATCAATTACCGAGTTGAATACAATGCATAAAATGAACATAAAGTAAATAACTCACATCATGAAATCTGCAACACATAACACAAATATTTTGGTCACACTAAAATCCTTTGTTAGAGGAAAAAATACGGTGGGGATGACACCCACAATGCTTCACTACTGCAGTATAATGATGACATTATTTTGCCATTAGTACACTTAGTGAAAAACATTGACAGAGATCACCAGCAGACTAAAGCATTACCGCCAGACTACAAGCTTCACCGGCAGATTACAAGCATTACCGGTAGACAACAAGCATACTCGACAGAATACAAAGGTCACAAGAAAAATGCTAAGTATAAAAGTGACAAGCATCACCGGTGACCACAAGCATCATCGATGACCACAAGCATTATCGGCGACATAGTTTTCAGAACTAACCTGACAGAAATAGAAAAGGCATACCTGATGACAAGTTCAAGAAAGGAACACCGACAGATAGATAAAGAACCCGCAAATTATGGATCTAACTTTTACACGACAGATAAAGCAATGTAATTCTATTTATAGAGTTTTATTTTGTTTTAAATCATAATTTGATGGTCATGCAAGCTTTATGTAAATGCTTTTAAAGTATCCTAACGGATCTAAAGCATATCTAACTAAAGATCAAAGTCAAGTTGTATACCTTGGATCTGGAGTTAACTTGCGATGCATGAATCAAGAATTGAATCAAAATTAGAATAAATAGATGTTCATACTCAATTATGAGTACATGAATTCTTTATGAATGATAGCCATGAAGAGCATCTAAAGAGTAGAAGGAAGAATTCATGCAAAGATCAGAAACAGAGTACATTAGTTATCAAGAACACACAGAGGCTACCGACGAGTAGATAAAGGTATTATTCAATCATGGAAGGATGATTACTAATATGTATGAAGTTTTATAGGATCTGTTATCAGCAATTGAAGATTGCATTTATCATCAGATCAAAGACTTATGTAGTTGCATTCTAACAAGTGCATCACATCTAAAATCCTTTTGTAGAAGGTGGACTTAACCGTTCTTTCCAAATCTCTTAACAGAGTGCACACTTAACAGTGTTGCTAAAGCTTCAAACGAAGTGGATCTTAACAGGTCTCCACTGTAATACTCCTAACAGGGTAGGTCATTAGAAGTGACCAATTGTAAGCCTTAACCGGCCCCTTCTTATCTGCAGATAGTGAAGTTTTGTGGGTAACAATCCCCATCGCAGTTTTTACTTCCTTAATAGGAGTTTTCTGTGATATCATATCTTGTGTCATGTATTATCTATTTTCATGAATGTTTCTGTTATGGTTACATACTAAAAAGAATGTATGATATGATTACATATGCATAAAGAAATATGAACAACTAGATAAGATAAATTACAAACTGATGACTAAGGGTTAATGGGCTAACCAAGAAAAGTTTTAGAGGTACTGATTCACCTCTCCCCTCTTAGTACATCATCTCAATATAGTTTCAACAATTGGTATTAGAGCTTAGTCTCTCTTGAAAAGCTTAAAGACTTGAGAGAAAAGATCGGAGCAATGGACAAGTTCAGACTGGACATGACTATTGAGAATGAGCAGTTACAAATGCAAATAAACTATGAGCAGTATAAGGAAGCGAAGATAAAGTTGAGAAAACTTCTTGATGAAAGAAAGATTATGGAAACCAGGCTGAACGAGAAAGACTACAAAGAAATGGAAATACAAGGGTACTTTGAAACAGCAGAATCATCATTGAGCAAAACTTTAGATGCATTAGTTGAAGAAATTACAAGTATGCAAGAGATCAATTTACATCTGACAGATCAAATCAAGATGCTGCAAATTGGTCAAGAGACTTAAATGGTAAAAATGATTGATGTTATGAATGATGCAAGAAAAGAAGAAAATGAAAAAACACTAGCCATTGATGATAGGAGGAAAATTACAGAGAAACTACAAGAGAAAGAATTAGAAATTCTAAGACTCACTGAGCATCACCACGAGGTTACCAACCAGATTATTCTTATGAGTCGAAGAAAACCGATTAAATACAGAACTCACTGAAAGAATACAGATCATAGGTGAGCTAAGAGAAGAGAATGAGAAATTGAAGTATGAAATCAAAGTCCATAATCAACACAATGAATTAATCAAAAAGGTTGAGGATAGCAACCGAAGGATGGATGATTTTCTTGATGGACAAAGAAGAGTCAGCAACTACACAAGATTAGGGTACAATGAGAATGGTGAATCCTCAAATCAATCAGATCAGAGGAATGCTTTCACAAACCCAAGATCCAAGAAGCTGTCATGCAATCACTATGGAAAACCATGCCACACCTCAAACATCTGCAGAAGCAAAATGAAAGGTATTTCTCAAACACAATCTACTTTTATTGGTAATTGTTATAATTGTCAAAAGAAAGGACACAAGGCACATGAGTGCAGATCCAAAGTGACAAATCCAAAGAGAAAAACCTATATGGACAAGTACTGTCCTACATGCAAGATGAATGGACATACACATAAGGAATGCTGGAAAAAAATAACAAGGCATGGACTCCAAAGGAAAATGATAAAAACTACAAACCAGCAAGAGAAGGTAACTCATATGTTTGGGACTATAACACATGGGTAAATTTCATAGCATGTGGAAGGTTTGGTCATATTGCTGCCAACTGTATGAGAAAGTGGACCAGAAGGTCAAGAGGATGGACCAATCCAGGTATGGCATGTTTACATTGTCATAAAGTTGGGCATGTGATAAAAGATTGTAAAGACCAACTAATAGACACAAATACACATCCCAATGGAAATACCATTGATGACATCAAAAGAATGAGAAACAAGATGTGGGTAAAATTAACAAACACTGAAGGCACTGGAACGAGCAACGCAAATGGTGACACCCCATCCACTGGATCTGGTGACATCATTGCATCTAACCAGATTGTACAAGTAAGTATGGAACTGCATTATGACAAGTTTTACTATGCATCGGTTCCATTATACATAGTTCATATTGTAATATTAGCATGAATAAAGATGCAATACATTGTTATGTACTAAACTGTTGAAAAGCAACCATCGGTTATTGGGCACAATATGCATCGGTGAACACACACAAAAAAGTTAGTAAGACTTACTAGAATGTATCGGTCATTACACAAGCTAAGTGTAACCCGACGGATATAGGTAAACACTAAATCACAAAAGTTGTCATCACAACATCACCGACGAGCATCGGTGAAGTCTCCAAAACTTCTAGCAACCCCGACGCTTTGCATAGACACCGACGGTGTTATGAATGTCTTTACTGACAAAAGAAGTCTTCAGAAACCGATGAGTTGGTAATCATTTATGACAACTTAGGGCACAAAAAGGTATAAAAGCCCGACGGGTAAGCTCATTTTCGCACCTGTGATTTTAGAGAAGAGCAGAGCAGAGCAAAGCGATTTAAGAGCAATTTGAGAAGCGACCTAGTAGAAGTCAATCACTAAGCATTTAGATTCAAAGGCAATCATAGACATTCAGTAAGTTAATCCACTCACTGATAGCACTGTTTTGATTTATGGAAATCCCTAAATTTCAAATACGATGGCATCAACTTCTAGGGTAGAGAAAATCAAGGTTGACAAGAAGAAACCTTTCAGACTTCTCAATAGAGGAGCGTGTGTTGAACCTAAGTATAAACTACACCCTGAAATAGCTTCCCAACTTGATGATTTCAGAGTATTCTCCCGAATCCCACCTAGGGTTTTGCTAATAGAGGACGTAAGGTCCTACATCCACTACAATATCTCAGAGATAGGAGATCTAGACCTCAACAACGCCTATAGGGCACTTTGTGATGATGCTGGAAAGCTCAAAGAAGAGCATAAACACTTGGAAGTTAAGGGACTAACAAATGCACTGCATTTTCCTAAGGTTTTCAAAACAGAGTGGATCAAAATTGTTCTAAGCAGAATCCACGACAACGCTCTATGGATGAACAAACCTAAGGCTATAACAAAGGATGTTATACACGCCGTGACTGGTTATCCAACAACCGACAAACCTCAGGCTCACAAACATCCATCTCTTGCAGAAGTGGAAAGGTTAACTGGTGCAAAATCAAACAAGAGGGCACTAAAAGTAAACACCATAACTGACATAGAGCTGAAATTTGGAGCATGTGTGGTTGGATACAAGATATTCCAGGCAAGCAGAATGAACAACATTTCTAGCACTGCCATGAGCACAGC
>MU225334.1:960135-973754 GCA_018584345.1 Thuja plicata | reverse complement strand
GTGCACAATAAGGTCTTCAAGGACAAACACATGTAAGTTTGGTTCCCTAATAATGTGTATATTCTTTTACTTCGAAGAGTATTTTCCTTCCATAGGAAAAGTAGCATGGGACACAAGTAGACCGATTGCCATGCAAATAAGTGAATTCATAGAATCACTTGGTACAGACTTTGAAAATGTAATGCATGAGTATTTCAAAGCCATTAAGGAAATGCTACAAGCTAGGAATATAATTCTGGAGAGTCTAATAGAGGAATACAGAGAAGATATTTTTTTTATGGTGGATACAGATTTCACTTACATACAAGCTGTAGTTTCGAGGAAATCATGGCTTGAAAAGTTGGATTATGAAATTAAAACAGGATTAACAACAGAATGCATTCAGGCATTGTTAAATGAACCCGTTGACAACAAACAATTGAGATTTGGTACCTATGAGGAAGCCAAACTAAAGATTAAATCAAATCTTGTTGTCAAGATGGCTGTAAAGCAGTCTAAAAGAATGGTCAAGAATCTGAAAAAGAACTTGAATATATCTTCAGATGGAGAAGAAGAAGAGGGTAAGGAGGAACAACAAAGTAAGGAGGAAGACACTGAGGAACAACTTCCCATCGGTAATACAACAGAGACAAATGAATCAGAAGAAGAGAAGTCTGATTCACCACCTCCTCCACCTAAAAAGGCTAGAACTAGAAGCCAAACAAGACAAGATGCTATTCCCTCTCCCATGGTAAAAGGGAAGGTTTACAAGAGGAAACCTGCACCTCAAAAGGCTAAACAACCAGCTAGGGCACCTGCAAAGAGGAGAAAATATGTTCAGACAGATGAAGAATTAGAAGATTCAACAATGGATGAACCTGACACTGTCAGACTAGCAAAGGAAAAAGCAAAGGTTACATCACCATCTGATGACAATGAGAACATATGTAAGTACATTTTTGAAGCTGCATCTGTTAGACATCCAAAAATTAGGAAATGGTTACAATGGGATACAGTAGAACAAAATAAGATTGAAGATGCACTTATTGCTAAGATGTGCAAACATTATTATGTCCCACTGCACTTCACTTCATAAGATGTTCCACAAGAAATTTTGGATAAGATATCCTCTCAATTCACTTTTGGACTCTATGAGGAGAAGAGGGTAAGAGAAAGAGTACTAGTCTCTCTTATGCCTCCTGAATCAACAAAAGAGGAAATCAAAGAAGTCATGGAGAAATATACAAATAAATTCTCACCAAAAATGAGAGCTTACAAATTTCTTCAAGAGAAACTTATAGAGCTAGAAGAAGACACTCATCAAATATGGATTGGAATACTAAAAGCTGATGAGAAAAGCAGTCCTAAAAAGGAACCTATCAACACAATAGCTAACTCAACAGTTGAGTTGGAGAGTGAAGAAATACAGATCACAGGCCAAAAACAAATAGATATTATAGATGAAGATTGGTCAAAGGATGACAAAGATGATCAAGTACCCGAAAGCCCCATCCACATTAACTTGGAGGATGAAGAAGTTACCAAAGAGGAACTTTCAATAAAGGGTAACTTAGATGTTGATATGAATGATGATTCATGGTTAGACAACATTGTCGACACCATTAAAGGAAAAGACCCTACAGCAGAGATCCAAAAAGATGAAGACATCAATGCTACTAAGGGTAATACCGACGAACATGACATAGCTATTGACACTGCAACTGTCAATACGCTGATAGATATGAATATATTAATAGATGCTATTGATAAACAGTCAAGCTAGGATAAATAATCTAAGAAAGATGATTATATGCCCAAGGATATGGGTAACGATGAAAATCAAGGTGCATCCAATACTCCTAAGGATACAAACACTGAAATGAAGGATACAACCGATGAGCAACATGATGTATTAAAAGAACAAAGCAAAGAGGCAGATAAAACAATTGATGATACATTAAGAAAGGTTGAAGAGAAAGATAAGAGCGAGGAAGTTAAGAGAAATGAGGAAATAAAACAAAAAGAAGATTCATCTGTTGATACACCCAAGGTACGTGAGGAGATGTCTTCACCAAACCGGTTGGTGAACACTGAACGAATACAAAAGGATGCCTCATCCTCTCGACACTCACCAACTAAGTTAACTCAGTCACAAGCCTTACAAATGGTGGTACATCAATCTACCACCCAACCAAAGAAAAAGAAGAAGAAAACAGTAAAGAAGGATATATTGGTTGTGACACTTGATGAAGTCATTGAAGTTCCAAACTGGGACATTACCACATTGGACAGTGACAAACTTCAAGAGTTTGGAGTGCTCTGTAAGAGGAAAGCCATACAAAAGAATATGATACAAGAACATAGGGAGAACATGGTGCTTGACAAAGCTAAAGAGATACTCCAACAACTAGTTCCTGAAGTGAAACTTGAAGAAAATGCTTCAGTCAAGGAACAAATTGGTGTTCTCACCGACGCTATAACAGAGCAAGGTATAGAGGCAGATCAAGCAATGGAAGAGCAAGCAGAAAAGAAATATCAATTCAAGCTAATTGATAAAATCAGCCAAGAAGTGGCATTGAAAAAGGTGGAGCTCTCAGAACTCAGTGATGAATTAGAGCCGATTATTGCTGAAGCAATCACCTTAGTTCAAAAGATGTGCACACTTGAGAAATTTGGAAAAGAAAACAGTGACAAACTTGCAGAAATTGACTCAAATGTCACAAAGAGTGCACAAAGCCTAACCTCTCATGCCGACAGTATAAAGGCATATCATGACACATTCATAGAGGCAAATAAGCTAAGGCAAGAAATATGGGATGCTGAGACACAATTCAGAGGTGAGATCATAGAACTTCAGGCACACATTCTACCAAATCTTACTATTCTGCAGCAACATATTTCAGAAGAAAGAAATCTGATAGCAACCCTTGAGATGTCTTTAGTAGACAACATCTATGATATACATGTACGGATTTCACTAGAGCACATGGCTCTAGAAATGTTGAAGGAGAAATGGGAAAAGATGATGGAGGAAATCAAGTCCTCACATTTCCACCTTTTTGAAAAGTTGTAAGTACCTTTGCCTTTAGAATCAAAAAAGGAGGAAAGGAAATGTATATAGTTATGTACAATACATATATCAAGTGAAAAAAAAAAGAGGAAAATAAAAATAAAGGATATGTATACATACTTACACTTACCGACATATCCATAGGGGGAGTAATTCAAATGACTAAGGAAGAAGTATACACAGGTGTACATACTAATACACTTAGTATGTTGCACATATCATGTTTTTGATACTAATGTCAAAGGGGGAGATTGATGACATTATTTTTCCATTAGTACACTTAGTGAAAAACATTGACAGAGATCACCGGCAGACTAAAGCATTACCGCCAGACTACAAGCTTCACCGATAGATTACAAGCATTATCGACAAACAACAAGCATGCCCGACAGAATACAAAGGTCACAAGAAAAATGCTAAGTATAAAAGTGACAAGCATCACCGGCGACCACAAGCATCACCGATGACTACAAGCATTATCGGTGACATAGTTTTCAGAACTAACCCGACAGAAATAGAAAAGGCATACCCGACGACAAGTTCAAGAAAGGAACACCGACGACCAAGAAAACTGACCATCAGAACTGACAGACAGATAAAGAACCCGCAAATTGTGGATTTGACTTTTACACGAAGGATAAAGCAATGTAATTCTATTTATAGAGTCTTATTTTGTTTTAAATCATAATTTGATGGTCATGCAAGCTTTATGTAAATGCTTTTAAAGTATCCTAACGGATCTAAAGCATATCTAACTAAAGATCAAGGTCAAGTTGTATGCCTTGGATCTAGAGTTAACTTGCGATGCATGAATCAAGAATTGAATCAAAATTAGTATAAATAGATTTTCATACTCAATTATGAGTACATGAATTCTTTATGAATGATAGCCATGAAGAGCATCTAAAGAGAAGAAGAAAGAATTCATGCAAAGATCAGAAAAAAAGTACATCAGTTATCAAGAACACATAGAGGCTACCGACGAGTAGATAAAGGTATTATTCAATCATGGAAGGATGATTACTAATATGTATGAAGCTTTATAGGATCTATTATCAGCAATCGAAGATTGCATTTATCATCAGATCAAAGACTTATGTAGTTGCATTCTAACAAGTGCATCACATCTAAAATCCTTTTGTAGAAGGTGGACTTAATCGTTCTTTCCAAATATTTTAATAGAGTGCACACTTAACAGTTTTGCTAAAGCTTCAAATGAAGTAGATCTTAATAGGTCTCCACTATAATACTCCTAACAGGGTAGGTCATCAGAAGTGACCAATTGTAAGCCTTAACCGGCCCCTTCTTATCTGCAGATAGTGAAGTTTTGTGGGTAACAATCCCCACCGCAGTTTTTACTTCCTTAATAGGAGTTTTTTGCGATATCATATCTTGTGTCATGTATTATCTATTTTCATGAATGGTTATGTTATGGTTACATACTAAAAATAATGTATGATATGATTACATATGCATAAAGAAAGATGAACAGTTAGATAAGATAAATTACAAACTGATGACTAAGGGTTAATGGGCTAACGAAGAAAAGTTTTAGAGGTACTGATTCACCCCTCCCCTCTCAGTACATCATCTCAATATAGTTCCAACATATAAAGGTTTCTCGATTAGATCTACAATTTAGCTACTTCTGATAGCTTACCTTGTTAGGAGTAATATACTTGGTTAAGAGTACAAAAGACGCATTCAGTGTAGCTTCTTAAAGAATTTTACAATCTCTAATCTAAGAGATGTACCTGGTTAAAGGATTTACAAAATATAAGATCTGTTAGGGCCTAATCACAAGTGATATTTTCACTTCTCTGACTACAACAAAATTCGCTTACAATATGTCTGATAAAGGTGCATCAATCAAATGCTGTCCAGACTCAGTGTACTCTATAACTTTGTTACTTTGTTCCACACTCGATAACTTAGTATCATAAGCTCTGCTTCATTCTACATACCTCTCCTTTGCTTGACCTTTTAACATATTCATCAACTCTTCAAATTTAGAAACTTCAACAACAATGTCAACTCTTTTCAACAACTTGCTCAATGTTCAAAACTGATCTCTTATACAATATTCAGGCGATTAGCTAGATCTAGGGCATCAAGAATCAACAGTGGAGATTAAGTGGTTAAACTTAGGTTACACCTCCAATGTTTTATGTCTTCTAAAACCTCACTCCTCACTGGTGGATCTGCCTCGTGATCATAACCAATCATGTGTTTTGAGTTCGAATGACTCACCTAAATTTTGTCTTGAAATATGTGCAACACTTCTTGCTTAGTGTCCAGATATGATGTATCTAAATTCAAATGAAATGTTAGCTCTAGAGTGCTCGGTAACATACTTGTGCTTTACTGGGTAACTCTGTGCTCTCTTCTTGGTATTTGTGAGTGCTCGGTAATTGTCTTTGCATAACTCAGTATATGCAGCTTGCTCGGTGCTTTGATAACCGCTCGGTGCTTGATAGATATCTCGGTTGCCTTTACCGACTGTGTCTTCTTCATTATATGACTTTCTTCCTTTAGTTTCATTCACTGATATATGACTTTGCAAAAAACTAATGACAACAAAATATCTTTACAAGTAACAGTTTTATCTTTTATCTTTCTCTTATTGAAATTCTTTGGTCACCTGAATAGTGGTAACTTCACATTCATGTTTCAACACTTCTTTGTCTTTTCCAAGCTGCTTATTCTGGTCAGATGAATCATTATCAGATTCTTCCTGTATCTTATCCATAAGATCTTGGCATTTGGTTCTTGGAAAGTTCAAGTTGTTCCTTAAGCTTCTTTATGAAACCCTCCACTCTTCTTAGTTTGAATTTTAATTCAGCATTATTAGCTTTTGCCTTATCAAGGTCTTCAAGTGTTGCTTCAAAGTTTTCTTCCAAACTACTTGAATCCATATGGATCTCCCTTAAGTTGTTAGGATTTATCTCCAAGGTCCACAAGCTCTGATACCAATTGTTAGGATTAATTAATATTCAGAGGGGGGTGAATAAGTATTACAACACTTTAGTTTCAAACTTAACAATTTTAAGCTTAACCATGTAATTACTGAAATAAGAATAACATACTGGTGCAGTCCAAGCTCGAAGGATCCAATAAAGGACTGTCCAAACTTGCAGCCAACAACAAGAACAACAAAGTGGAAACAACACAACACAAGATATATCAATATCAACTTATATTATCTCAGAATTCCAATTACATACAACATGCTAGGCTATAAGACCTTCCCGGTTAGCGCCAATTACATCAACAGATTCAAAAAGATCTTGTAGGATCCAACCTTATCCGTCTACCCTATAGCTAATTGGAAGAAACCAGATCTGAACTTGTGCTCACAAGCCACCAAACAATTTGCAATCTCTGTCTACCCACTTACAACTATTTGCAAAAACTTACAATCTTTCAGCTTATCAGCTTACTCTACTATCCTTTATCTATCATCCCATGCCTCTCTATTTCCTCTAAACATCAACCTAAACTCTCTTTTATACACACTTTCCACAAGTCAGCTTGTAAACATTAATTAAATGACCTAGTCGGTCACACACTCTACAATGAATAGATATTAAATGCACCAGCCGGTTGCAAATAATAACAAAATACATAGGAGAACATATCAACCCAGATTTAGGTCCACACAAGATCGAATTCCACAAATCTGCACGCCTCAGAGCTCAGCACGATCCCAATGACCCCCTCAAATCACAGATGCAATCTTCAATGTCCGCCCAATCCATAAACACAAGTTGGTGAACCCCAATAACTAGTCGGTAAACAAGCACACTGAGAGCCAGACCACTCGGTGAAAGATACAACTGAGTAGAACTCCACTGAACAAACACCACCGAGTAATATGATACCGAACAAGACACCACCGAGATGCACACAGTGATAAACTACCACCAAGCAGTGTACGCCAAGTAGAATATCATAGCAACATCGAGCACCGTTGAGTCCAACCATCGAATCCAACAGTGAAGCAATACATCTTCCAATAGAGAACTATCACCAAAGTGACCGAACACCTCAGGTCTCTAACCAAGTTAAGTACTAAAATATAAATGAAACCAAAACAAGTTTTTGGTGACACAGGATTTCCAACTACCTGAGGATGCTCTTGCATCAGACACCATAGGTGTGGAAAGATGTTCTCAGAAGCTGGATGAATATCTGTTGGGATTCAACACATAGATCCCAAACTGGTTCATGTCTTCCAAGTCCTCAACCGACACACTCTTCCCTCGGTTCTTCTTCTGCTTCCTTTTAATACTAGTACTTGCTGATTTATCTTCATATCTTTGCACACTCATGTCTGCATCAACCATTTCAAATATTCTACCAATGCTCAAGTTCCTCTTACCAAGCTCTGCATCCTTCAAAGGAATAAAAACAAACTTCTGCCCATCCTTTAGTATAGTAAAGGAATTTATTTTATAGTCATGAATAGCCTCTCTATCATACTGCCAAGGTCTATTGAGTAAAATATGACATGAACTTATCTCCACAATGTCACATAATACTTCATCTATATAGGTACCAACGTAAAAACTCATCATGCACTGCTCTTTCACCTCTACTGCATGACTAGCTTGTAACCAATTTATCTTATAAGGACAAAGATGTCTCAACCTTTTCAAACCAAGTTTCTAAACCATCTCCTTAGCAACTAGGTTGTCAATACTTCCGCCATCAAAAATTACCTCACAACATTTACCACCAGACTTGCACACAGTCCTGAACAAGTTCTTCCTCTGACAAGAATCAGCTTACTTCGAGGGTAGCAAAGTTCTCCTAAGCAAAAGATTCATACCCTCCACCTCAGGTTCATTCTTAGCAACCTCATTCAACACAGCATTTTGGTGACTACCGACCTTCTTATCTGCATGGGGACATTCAAATGACTGATGTCCCTCTTCACCATAGTTATAATAAGTACCTCTAAACACACCTCTACCTATCTTTCTCCTCGTTTAGCTTCAACTTTTGGTTTATCCTTCACCGACTGTTCTAGCTTCTCTTTCCCTCGGGAATTACCATAATGTCTTGTCTTCAACCTATCTTCTACCTTCATTGAATATTGATAAGCATCTTCTACCAAGTCAATCTTCAACATACCAATCTCACCTGGATATCAAATTTCAAACCATTAACATACGTTTCCACCTTTTCTTTAGAAAGTTCTCTTTTCCCAGACCAAATAGTCAACTTGTAGAACTCCTTGTTATAATCTTCCACAGTCATCTCCTTCTGTTTCAGATTCTGCAATTTCTTAAATAACTCAAGTTCATAGTTGGCAGGAATGAACTTAGTTTTTAGCTTTGTCACCATCAACCTCCACCGATTGATCTTCATTTCACCTTCTTCTTCTCCATCCCTCTGCAACTCTTTCCACCATAAAGTAGCATGCCCTTTCAACTTAGTTTGTGCCAACCTCACTCTAAGCGAATTTTCAATGTCTTCCAACTCAAAGTAGTCTTCTATCTCACTGATCCAATCAATCAGATCCTCGGGTCTCAATGTACTTGAAAAATTGGACATCTTCATTCGGTAGCTTGTACTCAACTGAGCTCCAGATCTATGTAACCGATCATATATGTCTCCTCCAAATCTCTCTATCCAATCGGCTCTGTCATCTCCACTAGATCCGACAACCTCAAATATTCAACAACTTCTTCATAACCATCATCCGTTCTCGGACCTCTATGCAATCCAATATTTCTGATACCTTCTATGATTTCATTCTTCATTGCCACCATCTCAGATTTGAATCTTTTTGTTATCCTCACTTCCACCCCCTTAGAAAGTTTTGCAATCACCCTAGGGTCCAATCTTCTCGGAGGCATCTCTCCAAATCTTCAGAAACCCTAAGATCCACAAGAAATGAACCAAATCAACTAGGTTCTCATTAACCAGATCAACCATAAGAAACAAACCAGCTCTGATACCACCTATTGCAGTCCAAGCTCGGAGGATCCAATAAAGGGCTGTCCAAACTTGCAGCCAACAACAAGAACAACACAACAAAAATAACACAACACAAGATATATCAATATCAACTTATATTATCTCAGAATTCCAATTACATGCAACATGTCAAGTTGTAATGCCTTCCCGTTTAGGGCCAATTAAATCAACAGATTCAACAAGATCTCACAGGATCCAACTTTATCCTTCTACCCTATAGCTAAGTGGAAGAAACCAAATCTAAACTTGTGCTCGTAAGCCACCAAGCAATCTGCAATCTCTGTCTACCCACTTATAACTATCTGCAGCAACTTACAATCTTTCATCTTATCATCATACTCTTCTATCCTCTATCTATTATCCCATGCCTCTTAGTCTCCTCTAAACATCAACCTAGACTCTCTTTTATACACACAAGCAACAAGTCATCTTGTAAACAATAATTAAATGACCCAGTCGGCCATACACTCTACAATGAACTTATATTAAATGCACCAGTCAGCTGCAAATAATAAAAATACATAGGAGAAGACATCAACCCAGATTTAGGTCCACACAAGATCAAATTCCAAAAATACGCATGCCTTGGAACTCAGCACGATCCCAATGACCCCCTCAAATCATGGATGTAATTTGCAATGTCCACCCAATCCATAAACACAAGTTGGTGAACCCCAACAACCAGTCAGTAAACAAGCACACTGAGAGCCAGACCACTCGGTGAAAGATACAACCCAGCAGAACTCCACTGAACAGACACCACCGAGTAATATACTACTGAGAAAGACACCACCAAGCTGCACACACTGAGAAAATACCACTGAGCAGTGTACCCTGATTAGAATATCACAGCAACATCAAGCACCACTGAGTCCAGTCACCGAGTCCAACAGTGAAGCAATACATCTTCCAACCAAGAACTGCCACCAAAGTGACCAAGCACCTCAGGTCTCCAACCAAGTTAACTACTAAAACAGAAATCAAACCAAAACATGTTTTTGGTGACATAGGATTTCCAACTACCCTAGGATGCTCCTACATGACATACACATAAAGTAAACAACTCGTGAATCCATGATTTGTTCACAAGGAAACCCTGGCCAAGGGAAAACCCTGGTGGGGATGATACCCACAAATGATGCACTAAAAGGTATAGTGTCCATGTTAGGAGACCTAGCTCTATTAGGAGATGAATATTACATTTAGTAAATATCCCTGTTAAAGGATAGATACCTTGTTAGGGGTATACAAGGAGCTCACTTCTCTTACAAAAAAAAACTGTATGTTACAAAGATTTATCAATATGAACTATTACAAGCATTTTCCATGCTCAAGTAGTCTCAGTTAAAGCTCACAACATCTGCTATCTGATTCTGACATCACAATGCATCTACCTATTCCACACATATTCACATCATAAAACAACTTTACTTATATACTCGATCTCAAAAGATTCTTCCAGTCGAGTCACAAGAACATCACAAAACATGTCCAACACTTAACCAAATAGAAAATACATAGTCGGCAATCATACATCAACAAAAATAGATTAGAACCCAATGCAAATCTAAAGTAGAACTTTTGGACTTCACAAAATACTCCCTTAATCATTGTGACCATTCATCTTCCATGTATCACTGTTGTACTATCTTCATATAACTTCAACAAGTACCTTTGTCCAGTCAACTCCAAAATGAAAGAAACCTTAACTGAAGGTCTATTAAATCCCATAGTACACTCCTCTAAGCTCTCATGACTTAGTTTGATGTATAAAGTACTAGCTGATAAAAAATGTGTAATTATACCTTGTTAAATGCATCCTAGACTTAGTCTTTTTACAAAACTGAATATCCAAAATTGGATTGTACTTCAAGCGACAACCTCTATGCTATTTGATCATGCCACTTGCAAACAATATCCCCCTTTGGCATTAATGGAAACACTTAGTGAAAAAATGACTAAGTGCTCAATACCAAACTACTGACTAAGTGCATTTTCATACTCATTTCTCCCCCTTTGACATCAATGGCAAAGGTATACTCAAAATTTTATCTATGTACACATCAAAATTTTAGAACTACACATCAAAAATCATACCATGTAAAGGACATCTTGGAAAGAGGTTTCCAAGATCTTTGCCTCTATTGTCCATGTCTTCACCAAGATCTGACCAACATGAATCAAACCATTCAGAGAAAAAGATGAAATGTCATCGGCGTTCAGTTCTGTAGGTATTTCTCTAGTAAGAGCCTTCTTTTCTTTCTCCATATCTGAAAGGTGTTTCTCCAGAATTGATAGTTTCAGAGTGATTAGACTCCTCAACACACCAAATATTCCCAACACTATCCCTTTCTCAGTCTCAAACACACTGATTTTGTCCAATAGCCTAGACTCTTCCTTATCCAACATAGTGACAGTTTGTGAGGAGAACCCATAACTCTTTACCAAGTCATCTAGTGTCCTTTTGTCATTCTCAATGATGTCATTTATATTATTCAGGTGCACAAGAGGATTTATACAATAAGTGTATAACTTCATTTCATGAATTATGCAAGACTTCACTTCAGCAATAATGTTATTGAGTATACTCAAGTCCCAATTGATTGACTTGCATATCTCTTCTAGATTCTTCACCATGTAATCTTCTCTAGCTGTGATTGTTGTGACCTTCTCTAAAGAGTCAAAGTGACCATCAAAGTCATAAAGGACTTTTTCAAGTTGTCCACTGTATCACTTTCATGGAAAGTGAAAGGTAAGGGTAGAAGTTTGTTGATACTATCAATTGCTCTTTCCAGTACCTTTGACTTCTTCTCTATATTCTGTTATGATTTCTCCTTAACCTTAGCAAATGCTATGCATGATAACTTCATCAATTCATCCCCATCTATACCATCAACATCAGTACTCAGAGGTCTATCGCCGCTTTCCAATAGTAAAGCTGAAGAAACAGGAATAGATACATTTGTTTCTTATTTTACTTCAACCTTAGTTTTTGATTCCTTCTTATCCACAACTAAACTTTCTTTCAGATCTTCCTTAGTGGTTTCTTTCATCTCATCCTTGCTAATACCTTCCTTTTCTACAAGATTCCCAACTACATTCTCAACTTTCCTTTTCCTTGCTTCTCTTGTATGTTCCTCACTTATTTTGGCTGATTTTTCTTCATATGCTCCCCATCTTTCTTTAGAAGGACTAGTCTCAGAAGACAAGACATGTTCTACTTTCATTGTAAGAACTTCTACGCTGACCCCATAGCCCACAGGGTAAATCCATTTCTTCCTTGGTTCAATTTCCTCAATGCATACACAATCAGTTTCAGCCATGAAACTGATTTTTGATGACATTATTTTTCCATTAGTATGCAAACAAAACTTTTGGTAAGCATACACCGAAAGACATGACAAAGAGCAAACCGAAAAATGAAGATACAAGAGATCACCGAAAATGGCTTAGTACAAAGAAAAACCGATGACAAAATTTTGTGTGTACACCGAAAATGCAAAGTGGAAAGGATAAAGAGGAACCCGACATATAGGATATAGTGCAAACCAAGAGACAGTTAAAGAGAAAACCGAAAGACAGTCAATTGATTTCAGAGCATAACCAACCATCAGAAATTGAAAGTCAGTTGCAGCCCGCAAAAATTGGATCTGACTTCCACGTTAGATAAAATGGTCTTATTCTATTTATAGAATCTTGATTTGTTTTTAAAACCATTTCTTTAGGGACAAGAAACATGAATGTAAGTGCTTTAATCAGTCTAACTGATTTAAAACACATAGACTAGGAGATCAAGGTAAAGTTGTAAACCTGATCTTAGAGTTAACATTGTTTTTCGTGAAACTTGATGATGCCAATCCATCTTATAAATAGATGATGCAATCATTCATTATACAGGGGTGTGAATATGGAAGAGAGGATGAATGAAGCCTACGAGCACATCTATGGATTAGATTGAAAGTTTCAAGAACCATAACAACAAAAGGTGAATTTGGTTATCCGAACCAAGAACAAAGGCTACTGAGAATCAAAGGTATTATTCAGTCACATTAGGTGATAATCTTATTCATGTAAGCTTAAATAGATCTGTATCAACAATAGGAGATTGCATATACCAGGTCAAATTGTAATTTTCTATCATTTTAACAAGTGGAGCAAAGTGTAAAAATCCTTTCAAGGTAGGTGGATTTAAGATTCCAACTATAAATCTCTTAACTGAGTGCACACTCAATAGTGTTGCTAAAGCTCTTAACCAAGTATAATTTAATAGGTCTCTACAGATACTCTTAACTGGGTAGATCATTAGAAGTGATCAAATTGTAAGCCTTAATCGACCCTGTTGGTTGTATTTCGTGTTTCTGCTGTTTTGCCTGGTTCCTGGCCCTCCCCTCTGAAAATTTTCAGGTTTTCATGCTTATGCTTTGCCCAAATTGTCAAAACCCTGCAAAAAACCCTAGTATATCTGGACTGGGTAGGTTATTAGTACCTGATGTTTTCCTTGATGTTGACCTATTTCTAGAACTGGCTAATCACTATGATGTACTCACAAAGACCATCAAAAGGGAGGATGGCACTAATTTGCTTG
>MU225334.1:930888-950510 GCA_018584345.1 Thuja plicata | reverse complement strand
TTCATTAATCTTTACTAATTATTTAACTATATATGTATATTAATATATAAATAATATCAATTATATATATCAAGTATATTAATATATTAATATATATCACAATATGATAATAATCCACATATACAAAAATTATATATATATATATATATATATATAGTAATTATAATACATATTATTATTATTACATATATATCAATGTGTACTTGATAATTCAATAACAATGATTTTATCTGAACGAAGCTACATTCCTTAACACATACAATGGAGAAGTACAAACTTGATAAAAATATTGAGAATAAAAAGCTAGAAATTCAGATGTTCTATGAGTAGTATAAATAAGCTAGAATCAATATGAGACAACTGTTAGATGAAAGAAATATTATGGCATATCGCTATAATGAGATATATTATCATGAGGAAGAGATTCCAGATTTATTTGAGTCTTCAGGATCAACCACAAGCAAAGCATCAGATACATTAGAAGAAAACATCACAAGCCTAACTGAAATCAATCTACATCTGGCTGGACAAGTGAAATCTCTGCAAATCAGTTAAGAGACACATATGGTAAGAATTATTGATGTCATGAATAATGCTACACAAGCTGAGAAAGAAAGAACACTAGCTATTGATGATAGAAGAAAGATTACATAAAAGATACAAGAGAAAGAGTCTGAAATACAAAGACTTACAGAGCATCACCATGAGATCACAAATCAGATTATTCTTATGAGTCAAGAGGCAAAGAGAATAACTGTTGAACTCATTGAAAAAATAGAAGTTATCGGTGAGCTAAGGGATGAAAATGAAAAGTTGAAACATGAAATAAGAATTCAGCAGCAACATAATGAGATTATCAAGAAAGTTGAAGAAAGAAATAAAAGAATGGATGATTTTGTTGAAGGACAAGGAAGAGTCAACAACAACACCGATATAGGTTTTATCGAGAATGGAGAATCATCAAATCAAGCTGATCCAAAGAATGTCTATGAAAATCCAAGACCAAGAAAGCTTACATGCAATCACTGTGGAAAGCAAGGCCACACATCAAATGTATGCAGAGGAAAAAACAAAGGTATTCCTAAATCCACATCTTCATTCATAGGATTTTTTTATAAATGTAAGAAGAAAGGACATAAAGCCTATGAATGTAAGTCTGAGATGAAACAACCAAAGAGGGAAACCTACATGGACAAATATTGTCCTACTTGCAAAATGAATGGACACACAACTCTTGAATGTTGGAAGAAGAAAAGGAAAGCATGGAAGCCAAAAGGTCAAGAAACTCCCTATCAACTGAAAAGAGTCGGTAACCAGTATGTATGGGATTACAACACTTGGAAACATTGTACAACATGTGGAAGATTTAGTCAAATTGCTAAAAACTATATGAGACAGTGGACTAGAAAGTCTAGAGGCTAGACTAACCTCGGAATGGCATGCTTACACTATCATAAAGTTGGTCATCTCAAGAAAAACTCTACAGAGACCGAATGACAGAGACCAACACATATCCCAATGGAAATACCATTGAAGACATCCGAAGGGAAAGAGAAAAAATATGGAGAAAAGATTCAAACAATGATGAAGCTAGACCAAGAAATGCAAATGGTGACACCCCATCCAATGGATCCGGTGACATCACCACCCCCACCTAAGCATAACAAGTATGGAGCTAAATTATCCCAAGTCATCATTTTACATCAGCTCCATAATATGTTGATAAAATGCCAAATTAGCATAAGTAAAGATGCATTATGGTATTACTTGTTAAAATCTGTTATAACTATGCTATTAGGCATACATACCAAAATTTGTCGGTATACACTCAAAGATGAGACTCCCTACACTTACCGAGAAGCGTCAGTTAACATTAGAAAGCAAATTTTCTAGTGTAAACTGAGCCTCGTCTGGAACCAAGCAAAGTGAACAAGTTATTTGTTTGCAACACCAAAACCCGTCGGTAAAAGTGAAGAGTTAAACAACCACCCCAAAATGTCATGTTGTCACCAAAGGGAAGTTAATGTCTTAACCGAGGAACTCTGTCTTCGCACACCGAGGAGTAGGTAAGCATTGATGACTCACTTTTAGGTTAAATGGCTATACAAAGGTGATGAAAGGGTCTCATTGTTCACCATGACCAGAGCAGAGCGACAAGAGAGATTTTTGCGCAAACGACATGATCACAGAGTGACATCAACTCAACTACCAACACTCCAAAGAAAATTAGAAATCACTATTGGTGTAAACAGTAAGTTATACGACAACCGACAACTCTATTTTATGCATTTCTTAGAAAGCCCTAAATTTGAAAAATGGCTACAACTTCAAGAACCGTGAAATCGAAGAACACCAAGAAGCATGAGTTTAAGCTCATCAAGAATTCTGCATGTGAGGAACCACACTACAAGATTCATCATGAGGTTGCTTCAAAACCCGACGATGCTGGAGCATTCTCGTGAATACTAGCTAGGGTTTTTCTTGTCGAAGACGTGCGAGCATTCATATACTGCAAGATTGCAAAAATAGGTTATTCAAAGGTAGAAAAAGCTTATAAGAAGATATGCAATGAAGATGGAACTTTAAAAGATGAGCATAAACACATAGAGGTGAAAGGGATCACTAATGCCCTATTTTTCCTGAAGGTCTTCAAAACTGAGTGGATTCGATTAGTACTGAGTCGAATGCACAATCACAAACTATGGTTGGATGAACCGAAGATGATAACCTGAGATGTTATCCATGCAATCACCGGTTACCCTGTAACCGAGAAGGTAAAAGACATGAAGCACCCACCCAAGGCTAAGACTAAAAAGATCGCATAGCCAAATGGTATGGCAAAGGATTAAAGGTATCCACTATTATCGATGATGAGATGAAATTTGGAGCATGTGTACTAGACTATAAATTATTCCAAGCCTACAGGATGAACAACATAGCATCTAGTGCAGTAGACACATCTTACAAGATTGTGAAGAAGGGAACTCAGTTGGACTTATCTAAAATTCTACTGAACCAATTAGAAGAAAATTTTAAGACTATAAGGAATGCAAAGTCAAACACATGTAACTTTGGATCATATATCATGTGCATTTTATTCTACTTTCAAGAAACATTTCCATTAGTAGGAGATGTCAAATGGGATAGCACAAAACCAGTCACCATGAAAATTAGTGAACACATAACCTCACTGGGAGATAATTTTGAAACAGTCATGGATGAATACTTTATTGTATTCAAAGACCGAATGCAGAAGAGGGTAAGGATCCCTGAGCAACTTATTGAAAAGTTCAAAGATGAAATATGTTTCATGGTTGATACATACCACACTTATATTAAACCTACTATACCAAGGACAACATGGCTTCAACCATTAGAATATGAGATAAATATAGATCAAGCATCTAAATAAATCAATTCCTTGATAAATGAACCATTCAATAAGAAACAACTTAAGTTTGGAACTTATGAGTAGGCCAAATCAAGAATGAAATCTGGCCTGGCTATAAAAAAAATTATCAGGAAAAAGGACAAAATGGTCAAGAACCTTAAGAGGATACTGTCGGCAACAGAGGATGAAACCAAATAGGATGAAGAAGCTAAAAAGGAGGAAGAAACCGAAGGACAACTACCTATCAGTGAAGCTGAAGAAAAGAATGACTCTGAGGCCACAAAGTTAGATTCACCACCTCCTCCACAAACTAAGAAGCCAAGAACCATAGTTGCTTCTAGAACAAGAAGCCAAACATCTAAGGATTCAAGTCCTTCACCTTTGAAGAAAGGAAAAGTAAGAACATACAAGAGGAAAGAGGCCACACCGAAAAGAGGGCCAAACAAAAGAATAAGGAAGCTCATCAAAACAAGGGAAGACATTGAAGACACTGAGAAAGATGAAGGTGTAGAGGGAGAAAAGGTTAAAGCTCCAAAAATCATTGACGAGGTATGCAAATCTATTGCAAATTCAAGATCTATCAGAGATTCTAAGATTAGCAGATGGTTAAAACTAGCTCCAGAAGATCAGAACAAAGTTGAAGATGCCATCATAGCAAAGATATACAAGTTCAAATATGTACAGATTCAGTTTGAAGGAAATAATATACCAAGGGAAATCTTGGACCAACTATATGCTAGATGGACATTTGCCTTTAAGAATGAGAAGGAAATAAGAGAAAGAGTACTTGTTACTCTCATGCCTTTTGAATCCAAGAAGGAAGAAATTGATGAGATTATGGAGAACCACAAAAAGGAATTCTCACCCAAGTTGAGAGCCTACAAATTTCTTGAAGGGAAGCTTATAGAGCTTGAACAAGAAAGCCACATGAAGTGGAGTAAAATTCTAAATAGACCTATTGAGGAAGATAGCCCCGAGAAAGACCTACAATAGAAAGATGTTGATAAGGAAACTCAAGAACAGATATTAATCAAAGATGTAGAAGATGATACATCAGTTGAGTTAGACAAGGAAGAAAAAGACAAAATCGGCAACAAAAATACAGATGTTAGAGATGAAACATGGCCTTACATCACAAAGGACAACATTGTGGATAACACAATCATTGACATTACCGATGATCTAGAAGAAGTAAAGAAAGATGAAGATGTCAATGTTACCAAGGACACAACCGATAATCAGGACAACACATTTGATAATGCACAGGTGAATATACCAGACAACATGCCAATATTGATACAAGCTATCAATATTATTCAAGAAATAGGAAAATCACCTGAAAAAGACATTCCTGAGGATGCAGGGGAAGAAGGAAAGAAAGACAACACCGATGATCAGAAAGACATTGGAGACACTCACACAGTAACTGATAATGACAAGGTTATAGGAGGAGATACAAAATAAGAAAATGAGATACAAAACAAGAAGATGGAGACACAACAGAGAAGGATGCACAAACAAAGAAAGATGAAGATAAGGACACCGATGAAGTAGATAAACCCAAAGATGGCACTCGTAAGGATACGTAAAATGTTGCCACCAACAATGTAAAGGTTAATGTGGAGACGTCAATAGAGAACCGACAAGATGAAACTGAAACAAAGTAGCAAAAAGAAGCACAAGTAACTTCATCAAGCACAACAGATAAAGCTGAGAAATTGGCAATGGTACTGCATTCAAGTGCAACTCAAAAGAAGAATAAGAAATCCAAGAAGAATAAGTTGGAAGTCACTTTAGATGAAATCATTGAGATACCCAAATGTGACCCAACTACACTTGATTATGAAGCATTGAAAGAATATGGTGAAATATGCCAAAGGAAGGCATTACATGAGAAGCTGAGGAAACAACATTGAGACTCCATGGTACTGGAAACAAAAAGGGACATATTGCACCAAATTGTACCCGATGAACTGATATTGATCAGAATAAGCCAATTCTTGATCAACTAGCCACTCTCACCGAAGCAATTACAACACAGAACATTGATGTAGAGAAGGCAATTGAAGAGAGAAGAGCAGAAATACCAGCAGAAACTTATTGAGAACATCAGCCAAGAAGTGGCGGTCAACAAGGTAAAGCTTTCAAAATTAATTAATGAATTAGATCCAATTATAACTGAAGCTATTTCCTTGATTCAACAACTAAGCACATTGGAAAAGTTCACTAAAGAGAATAGTGAAAACATAGAAAAGTTAGATTCAGATCTAGCTAACAATGCTAAAAGCTTAACCGATGGAGACAATGCAATTAAGTTGCATTATGAGAAAATCATTGAAATAAAGAGGTTAAGGCAGGAACTGTGGGAAGCAAAGACACTGCCTCAACAACATATTAGTTTGGCAAGGCAACTGATAGCAACCCCTGAGATGTCTCTAGCAGACAACATCTACGATATACATTCCAAGATCACACTTGAGCACATGGCTCTAGAGAACTTGAAGGAACAATGGGAGAAAATGATGGAAGACATGAAGTATTCACACTCACATTTTTGATAAGCTATAAGGTATAGACCTTTGCCCTTAATATCAAAAAAGGGGGAAAATGGTATGTATTCAGAGGGAAAATGATATGTATATGTATTTTATAGAGGGAAAGATATGATGTGTAATGATAGGAAGGCAACTATACACTACTACCAAAAAATGGGATATACCGACATATACATAGGGGGAGTCATGAAATGACTAAGGATATGACTAAGGATTATATATGTTGTACATACTTACCATTTTGTTAGTATTTTGCATATATCAGTTTTTGATACTAATGTCAAAGAGGGAGATTGATGACATTATTTTGCCATTAGTATGAAAACAACACTTTCGGTAAGCATACACCGAAAGAAAGAACAAAGAGAAAACCAAAAATGAAGATACAAGAGATCACCGAAAATGGCTAAGTACAAAGAAAAATTGATGACACAATTTTGTGTGTACACCGAAAATGCAAAGCGGAAAGGATAAAGAGGAACCCGACAGAGGAACTCGACGTGCAGGATATAGTGCAAACTGAGAGACAGTTAAAGATAAAACTAAAAGATAGTCAACTGATTTCAGAGCATAACCGACTGTCAAAAATTGAAAGTCAGTTGCAGCACGCAAAAAGTGGATCGGACTTCCATGTTAGATAAAACACTCTTATTCTATTTATAGAATCTTGATTTGTTTTTAAAACCATTTATTTAGGGATAATAAACATGAATGTAAGTGCTTTAATCAGTCTAACTGATTTAAAACACATAGAATAGGAGGTCAAGGTAAAGTTGTAAACCTGAACTTAGAGTTAACATTGTTTTTTGTGAAACTTGATGATGTCAATCCATCTTATAAATAGATGATGCAATCATTCATTATACAGGGGTGTGAATATGGAAGAGAGGATGAATGAATCCTACAAGCACATCTATGGATAAGATTGAAAGTTTCAAGAACCAGAACAACAAAAGGTGAATTTGGTTATCAGAACCAAGAATAGAGGCTACCAAGAATTAGCGGTATTATTAAATCACATTAGGTGATAATATTATTCATGTAAACTTAAATGGATCTATATCAACAATAGGAGATTGCATATACTAGGTCAAATTGTAATTTTCTATCATTCGAACAAGTGGATAAAAGTGTAAAAATTCTTTCAAGGAAGGTGGATTTAAGAGTCCAACTATAAATCTCTTAACCGAGTGCACACTCAATAGTGTTGCTAAAGATATTCACCGAGTAGACTTTAACAGGTCTGTACAGATACTCTTAACTGGGTAGATCATCAGAAGTGATCAAATTTTAAGCCTTAACTGTCCCCTTCCAATCTACAAATAGTGAAGATTTTGTGGGTTCCATCCCCACCACAGTTTTTACTTCCTAACAGGAGTTTTCTGCAATATCATATCTTGTGTTATGTGTCAATTACTTTCATGAATATTTCTATGAATGTCCACATGTATGTTAATTTTATGAATTGATATATCTTGCATCAAGATATTATAGATTAGATGGTTGGATAAAAAATTGATTACACAAAGGTTAATTGATTAAAAGATACAAAAGTTTTAGAGGTACTGATTCACCCCTCCCCTCTCAGTACACACTTCCCATTAATTCCAACAATTGTATCCTTGTATTTTTCAATAATAGCCTCAGGGATTCTTACTCTTTCCTTCATTTACCTTTGAAGAATCTTGAACATGGAAAACAATTCTTCATTTACCCAAGTTCTATTATGTCTCCTAGAACTGTTTATAACTTGAATACCAGTCGGTTCGCTGTCTTTCCATGCCCTAGGGTGCATTCTAGGAAATTTATGAGCTATATGGATATAGATATGTATCAGTAATCATCCAAACCTAAATGCCTTTGATTTTTTCACTTGATTTGCTTGGCATTCTCCAGAAATTGATGTTTGAGAACCTCACATAGATTATATTTCACATTCTCCTTCACGATCTTATAGGACATCATAATGACTAAATCAAGTTAGGTCGGTAGCTGATGAAGTTTGTATTCCAAAATCATAGAAATCAACCTCATATCTTGCTAAAAGATGTCGGCTATGGTCATTGCCCTCTTATCCCATTTGGAATGTGTTAGGGTTTATACCTATTTGTTTGTGTTTTTCTCTGTAGTAGGGATAATGCTAGTATTATCCAACCCTGTCACATCATGGATCAGCTTACTAGAAATCTTAACAGGCTGCTCACATACCCATAGAAACTGATCATGAACTCTTTTAAGAGAAATCTTAATCCATTCTTCTTTGTCAAACTCATAAAGTTCCACCATTCACATAACATTGAGGTTTTGTAAATGAGAGAACTCATCCTTCCAAGATCCATCATCTTTTATCATGTCTTTCATTTCTTTTAATATATCAAAGTCTCCCAATGACTCATATTTGCAGTGAATGTATGCCCTAATGTCTTCCACATAAAGCACACTATAGGGTTTTTTCAAAAGCGCGCCTTCAGGGTCATCTTCAGTGGACTTGTAAGGATGTTTCTTGAATTTGTATCTCTTCCTCTCACTAACATCAAATACCAATAAAGTATCCGTAGTAGACAAAGATCACAATAGATCAAAATACATTTTTCTCAATGAATCATAGTATGAACGCTCAACGATCACAAAAATGCTCTAGCTTCTTTCCTTGTTCCTCTAGTCTCCTTTAGCTTTGCTCAAATTGTGATTATAAATGTCTAAGTAAATAAAATTATACTTTTCCATGCATAGATCGACACATTTCCCAATGAACTTATAAGTTTTCAAATGATCCATTCATCTAATTTTCTCGTGATCATTCAATATAGTGTGTATGTAAAACCAAGCGATCTCGGATAAAGACTCCAAACTAATCATATATACTGGCCATAATCTTGCATCATCTTATTCTCCATATACAGGGGTTGGATAGATTTCTATTATTTCTCCAAATCTCCCCCTAAGACCATGCCTGGCCATTTAGGCTGAAGTAGCAACATTAGGGGAGGGTTCAATAACATCTACTGAATCTCCCTGAACCTTAGACTCACTCTGTTCATTTTCTTTCCATACTTTAGCATTATCCTTGTCTCCTTCCTTCTTAAAATGATTTACAAAATCATCCATGTATTCTTCCATACATTTTCCAACTTTACCAACATTATTCTTCACAACCATAGGTGGTGGTCTTATGTTGCTTGTAGCTCCATTATACCTACAAAACTTCACTATATATCCTTGATTGTTGCATTTATAACATGTAGGATATGATCTGTTCTGATTAATCGATAATTTGAAGTTTCTTGTGATGTGTTCAAAGTTGTTTCATTTGTAACATGTAATGTTAGCTATTTTTTCTTCTCTGATGTAGTCTTGTTTAGTGCTAGATGGTTTAGGTTTTCTACATTTTGCTTTCTTGTGTTCATATTCATAGAAATTGAAATAATAAATGGAAAAGGGCCTATAAATATTTTTACCTCTTCAATCCCTCATCATGTGACCAAATTTTTATATCTAAAGCATCTTCCTTTGAAAGGACTATACTCTTCTCTAGGTTCATCTTATTGTATAGGATCTTCCTATTGATTGGGTATCTCAACTGATTTTCCTTCAAACTGTCTTTCTTGAGATTTTGAGCATTGTTATTTATCAAAGCCAAATCCTATCATGTCACCTTTAGGATTTTTTCTTTCCCCCTGTTCATCAATCTTGTCACTGCTTGCATGAAGTTTTTCAATGTGATTCTTTGCATCAACGAGTTCTCCCTTAATGACATGATTATACTTTTCTAATTCTCGATACTTGATTTTATAATCATCAAGTTCAACTTGCATATTTCCCATCTGCACATTTTCATTCTTTAAGATTTCTTCAATTTTTGTCTTTTCATCTTTCTCTTGTTGAAATTCTTTGGTTATAATCTGAATAGTGGTAACTTCACATTCATGTTTCAACACTTCTTATTATTTTTCAAGCTGCTTAATCTGATTAGATGAATCATTATCAGATTATTCCTATATCGTATCCATAAGATCTTGCCTTTGGTTCCTAGAAAGTTGGAGATGTTCCTTAAGCTTCTTTACGAAACCCTCTGCTCTTCTTAGTTTGAATTTTAATTCATGATTATTAGCTTTTTGCGCTATCAAGGTCTTCAAGTGCTGCTTCAAAGTTTTCTTCCAAACTACTTGAATCCATATGGATCTCCCTTAAGATGTTAGGATTTCTCTCCAAGGGCCATAAGCTTTGATACCAACTTTTAGGATTAAGTAATACTGAGAGGGGGGTGAATAAGTACTACAACACTTTAGTTTCAAACTTAACAATTTCAAGCTTAACCATTTAATTAGTAAACTAAGAATAACATACATATAAATTAAACAACTCATAATGCCCTAATTTGTTCACAAGGAAACATCGGCCAAGGGAAACCCCTGGTGGGGATGATACCCACAAATGATGCACTAAAGGATATAGTGTCCATGTTAGGAGACCTAGCCCTGTTAGGACATGGATATTAAATTTAGTACGTATCCCTGTTGTTAGAGATTTTTATTGAAAAACCTTTATTAAGCATCAATTCTTGACTCTATGATCCCCAAGACCTGGTTCAAACAAGGAAAAGTCTAATTGATGAGGATTTGATCCTCCTTCTTCGAGCTCCATAGAATCAGGTGGTTGTACCTCTTGCGACTCACTGCTTCACAATGAATCTTATAGTGGATTAAGGATTCTCATCCTTCTTCTCTTCAAGTTCCAAACTCAGGTAGCCTAACCTAATGACTCAATTATTTAATGAATCAATAATAATGTCTGTATTATTCAATATAGATCCTAGACATCTATGTTCTTAAAAATAAAATAAAAAGATTGTTTAGATTTTAAAGGTTTGATGATGATAACAGCATAACCAGTAGAGACCAGTGCCTAATACAGGGCAAAGAGTTAAGTAAACATATATTCACAAAAATATTTTATTGACAACACACTCAGAACCCAAATGAAGTGCCTTAAAAATCATTCTCTCATTCCCATACCCAGACATCAAATTCTTATGAAAGTCTTGAACCCTCTGAAACCACCCTTAAGAATTACTCTTCCCTTGAAAGAAACTTAAGAACAATCCCATAGTTACCTTGTAACCAGTGTATTTAAAATGCCTTACACATTTTATACACAAGAACTCAAATACAAACACATGAAGACATCAAAAACATGCAAAAGGAATCCCTACTGTATTTTCATTAAAATCCCTATGTTTCAATACATCCAAAAATGACAAAAAGATTTGAAAATAGACTCAAATCAGAAAACGGCCCAGTAGTTCTAATTTTCACCATCCCTGCTACAATGGAGAAGAAAGAAGATATAGAGAAGGGGAAAACAAAATTTTCAACCCTAAAAGACACCTATATTCATTCAACAAAATTCTGCAAATACCTTCTCGTCCAAAAACTGATATTTGTTCATTCCTTAAACTGCCTTTGATCTGCAATCATTCCTTTTAACAAACCTGATTCCTTTGCCTCTTCAAAATCTAAAAATATTCAAGCATGGCTTTGAAATCTGATTTCATTTTTCCTTTGAAAAATGCCTCCCATGAATGCTCCTTTCATATTTTGAAAATAAGTATAATTTTAATTTTTTAAAACATTATAAGCCTGTGCATATTACATCCTATATCTCCTATTTCTATGCAAATTTAATTCTTGAAATTTTCCTTTAAACTATATATTCTTTTAACTCTTTATTATTTCTTCACTTTATATATTTATCCCTGCACTTTTTGTCTTTCATTTCTCTCATTTATGCATATTTTTCCCAAAACTCACCAGATTTTGCCACTTGTCATGTGTTTATTCGCTCTCAAGCATACCTGGGTTCATTTGGAGATTCAGAGACTACCTTTATCTCTTAATCTCTGAATGAATTTCTTGACCATGGGTTTATCTGGAGACTTGGAGATTTCTCTTACCTCTGAGTCTCAAAAAGACTTCGTTGACCCTGGGTTTATCTGGAGACTTGGAGACAAGCTTATCTCTAGATCTCTAAATGAACTCTTCTTTAACCCCAGGTTTATCTGGAGATTGGGAGACAAGCTTACCTCTAGATCTCTGAATCATTTTGCTAAACCTGGTTAGATTTGGAGATTGGGAGACAAGCTCTATCTCTAGATCTCTGAATGAACTCTTCTCTGACCCTGGGTTTATCTGGAGATTGGGAGACTAGTCTACCTCTGAATCTCTAAATGATCTTGCTAGCCCTAGTTACTACTGGATATTAGGAGACAAGCCTACCTCTGAATCTATGAATGGACTCATCTTTAACCATGATTAGATCTGGAGACTTGGAGACAAGCTTACCTCTTAATCTTGTAATGATTTCCTTGACCCTAGGTTTATCTAGAGATTGGGAGACAAGTCTACCTTTGAATCTCTGAATGATCTTGCTAACCCTGGTTACTTCTAAAGATTGGGAGACAACCCTTAATCTTGATCTTGATCCAATGGCTCGTGTTGAATCTCAGAATCATTTGGACTTAACCACCAACATCTAGAGATCTAGCGCAAGGTTACTTAACCGCTACCTTTGAGTCACTGAATGTTAGCTCTAACTGCAGTTATATCTCGAGATCTCACGACTAACCACTACCTCTGAATCTCTAGATGCTGCTCCTCTGCCATGTGTCACCATCTCATCTGCGTGATTGGCCCACAAAAAACATGTGTTTTGTTGAATTTGCCAACTATTTGAGCATGCATACCGAGGCACCTCCTGCACACGGGTGCCAAGAGCCTTCGCTCTTCACTTCAAACTATAGTGCAAGCATTTTTGCATATAAAAACTTCAGAGCTCACTCACCCACCAATGTGGGATATATGTTTTGCAAGTTTTTAAAGATTTACTTCTCCTATGCACCAAAATATGGTTTATTATACCTCCTCTAGTTAATGCAGCATTCCCTTGGCTAAGGGGCCCACCAATGAGCCTCTTGTCTCCTTCTTCAAACTATAATGCAAGCACTGGAATATATAAACCCTTCAAACTTGTGCCCACTAGCAATGTGGGACAAAACATTTAAAAAAACCTCCCTCTATATCCACTTTGCAGGCTCTACATCTACCTTATATTCCACTTACACAGGTTCTTGCATTTTGTGGCATTTGCTTAGAAGTATCTATAGCATTCCACTTAAAACATTTCACAATCTCCTCTTTGTACTGTGCAACCCTATTAGCTTTCTAGTGCAACACCTTGCCAATTTCACTTTGCATTCATTTTTAAAATGTTTTTAATAATTGCTGGCCTCCACCATCTCCTGCGTAGACTTCCTTGGTATGTGGCATAGCCTTCTTTGGTGTTTAGCGCATGCTTTACTAAACTTACACCTGCCTAGCATTTGCTTGAAAGTTTCTAATGCCCTCTTTCATGCACTGGTCTCCAGTTTATATACTGCACAAGATTTGTTTTATAAAGTGTGCAGGATTTTCTTTTAACTCCTACACAATCCTCCTCAAATCTCTTGCATAATCTGCTTCATAATATTGCGCAACATGTAAGGCTTTTAAATTTTCCAGTTGCATTGTTTGATCTCCAAATGCGCAGGCTTTAATGTTTATACCTTACGCATACTTCATGTTAAACATTGCGCAAGATTCATGTTTTACATTTTGCAAGAGTCATGTTTTACATTGCGCAAGCTTCCTTCTTTTGTCCCTGCACACACCTACCTTTCTTGCACAGGCTTTGCTTTTTTTCTTTTTTTGTTTTTGTTTTTCGCAGGACCTTCTCCTCTATTCACCTACCAATTACATTTGCATGAAAGTTTAAAAAACTTTCATTCCATGCGCTGACCTTTCCATTAGTCCAATCTGCATTTCATCAAACACGTAGCTTTCCAAAGGCACTTGCCATTGCATTTTCTTTAATGTTTCTAAATGTTTTTATTTCACCTATGCATTTACTTAAAGATTCATATTGTTCTCCCTTCATCCACACACACTCTCCTCCAAAAAAAAATGCATAGGCCCCTTGTTCATTTGCCAAGAATATAATGTGCTTTGTCTGTGCTTCCACCTTTGTACTTATGGCACACCAAAATACCACATTTCTTGAAGTTCTGCTTGCATTAAGTGACTAAAATATAGTAATTTGTTTTGATTGATATAGAGACTGTGAACTAAACTCTAAATTTCTAATTTTCTTTGCTAACAACGCATTTGGTTGTTCAAGGAAATCCAGAAACACATCTTTGTTTGATCTCAATATTTGTACTACATCAAGAAACTCCTTGGACTTCTAAACATAAACGATTGTGAAATTGGACCATGGAGCATTGAAGTGGAGGCCATTAAAAACTACTCTATATTTCTGCAAACTGATCTCACTAATAACACCTGACCTCTGGAATCAGCTTTAAAAATTGACTAAAAGACTCCCAGAGCACTCAAATCCAGAAGACATAGAGACTTTCATGTTTACTATCACTCTGCAAAAAGCATATCTCTACGATGCTTTCTGAGGCAAGCTATTTTAATCTCCAAAGTTGACCATTTATTTCAGATTGGAAAAGACACTTGCAAACACAGTGGAAACTAGTTCCGGAAATGACCTTGAACAACTAGCAAAACAATCCCTGAGACTCCACTCATGATTTTGATAGAAGACTCACATACAAGGAGTATAGACCCGTAATCGGTATCCCAAGAAAATCATCTGATATGAAGCTATAATCCTCTGAAAGTGGCTGTTCTACAAAATCAATTTTGCCCACACTGGGAATCTGCATAAATTGCCTTTAGATTTGATTCCACAAACCCACCAAATGAGACCGTTATAGTCTAGAACCTTGAAAATGGATTCACTTTCACACACAAGGAATACAAAAATTCAATTAGCTCGCACTGATGATCAACTGATCAACTGACATTAATCTTCAAAATTAACACTTCAACTACTTTTCAAACTTAAACATAGTAAAAATGCAGAAATTGTTGGAATTATATTGGAATGATGTACTGAGAGGGGAGGGGTGAATCAGTACCTCTAAAAATTTTCTTAGTTAGCCCATTAACCCTTAATCATCAGTTTGTAAATTATCTTATCTAACTGTTCATCTTTCTTTATGTATATGCAATCATATCATAAGTTCTTTAGTATGTAAGAATAACAAAAACATTCATGAAAATAGAGAACACATAACACAAGATATGATATCGCAGAAAACTCCTGTTAGGAAGTAAAAACTGCGGTGGGGATTGTTACCCACAAGACTTCATTATCTAGAGATAAGAAGGGGCCGGTTAAGGCTTACAATTGGTCACTTCTGATGACCTACCCTGTTAGGAGTATTACAGTGGAGACCTGTTAAGATCTACTTCATTTGAAGCTTTACCGACACTGTTAAGTGTGCACTTTGTTAAGAGATTTGAAAAGAACTGTTAAGTTCACCTTCTACAAAAGAATTTTAGATGTGATACACTTGTTAGAATGCAACTACATAAGTCTTTGATCTGATGATGTATGCAATCTTTAATTATTGATAACATATCCAATAAAGCTTCCTATGTATAGGTAATCATCCTTCCATGATTGAATAATACCTTTATCTGCTCGTCGGTAGCCTCTGTGTGTTGTTGACAACTGATATGATCTATTTTTGAACTTTGCATGAATTCTGCCTTCTTCTCCTTAGATGCTCTTCGTGGCTATCAACAACAATGAATTCATAACTCACAATTGAGTTGAACATCTATTTATACTAGTTTTTTTTGGCTCAATTCTTGATTCACGCTTCGCAAGTTAACTCTAGATCCAAGGTTTACAACTTGACCTTGATCTTTAGTTAGATATGTTTTAGATCCGTTAGGATGCTTTAAAACATTTGCATAAAGCTTTCTTGACTCTTAAGTTATCATTTAAAACAAATTAAAACTCTATAAATAGAATTACATTGCTTTATCTGACGTGTAAAACTCAAATCCACTATTTGCGGGTTCTCTAACCAACTGTCGGTTCTGACTGTTGATTTTCTTGGTCGTCGGTGTTCCTTTCTTGAACTGGTCGTTGGGTATGCCTTTTCTATTTCATCAATTTTTTTCTCAAAACTGTGTCGTCGGGTATGTTCTTAATGTTATGTTATTGACCCATCAGTGATGTTCTGTTCACTTCGTCGGTGCAACACTTTTCAGTGTTCGTTAGTCAATTCCATACTTAGCATTTTTCCATGACCTTTGTGTTCCGTCGGGTATGCTTGCTGTTCATTGGTAATGCTTGTAGTCCCTCGGTAATGCTTGTAGTCTGTCGGTGATCTCTGTTGTCTGCCAGTGATCTCTGTCAATGTATTTCACTAAGTATACTAATGGCAAAATTAATGTCATCAATCTCCCCCTTTGACATTAGTATCAAAAACATGATATGTGCAACATACTGAGTGTATTAGTATGTATACCCGTGTATACTCCTTCCTTAGTCATTTGAATGACTCCCCCTATGTATATGCCGGTAAGTGTAAGTATATATACATATCTTTATGTACTTTTTTTTTCCTCTTTTTTTTGATATATATTGTACATAACTATATTTATATATCTGATCCTTCTGTACATACAATATACATTTCCTTTCCTCCTTTTTTGATTCTAAAGGCAAAGGTACTTACAACTTGTCAAAAAGGTGGGAATGTGAGGACTTGATCTCCTCCATCATATTTTCCCATTTCTCCTTTAGCATTTCTAGAGCCATGTGCTCCAGTGAAATTCGTACATGTATATCATAGATTCTGTCTACTACAGACATCTCGGGGGTTGCAATAAGATTTCTTGCATCAGAAATATGCTGCTATAAGATTGTAAGATTAGGCAGAATGTGTGCTTGTAGTTCTGTAATCTCACCTTTTAGTTGTGTTTCAACATCCCATATTTCTTATCTTAGCCTATTAGCCTCTATGATCTTGTCATGATGCGCCTTTATGCTGTCTACATTTGAGGTTAGGCTTTGTGCACTTGCTGTGACATTAGAATCTATTTTTGCTAATTTGTCACTATTTGCTTTTGTAAAATTCTCAAGTGTGCACATCTTTTGAACTAAGGTGATTGCTTCAGCAATCATTGGCTCTAATTGTTCAGTTAGTTCAGAGAGCTTTACCTTGTTCAACACCACTTCTTGGCTGATTTTATCAATTAACTTGTACTGGTACTTCTTTTCTGCTTGTTCTTCCATAGCTTGTTCTGCATCAATATTTTGCTCTGTTATGGCATCGGTAAGAATTGCAATTTGTTCCTTAACTGTAGCATTTGCTTCAAGTTTTACTTCAGGAACAAGTTGTTGGAGTATATCTCTTGCTTTTTCAAGTGCCATTGTTTCCCTGTGTTCTTGTATCATTTTATTTTGAATGGCTTTTCTCTGACATAGCACCCCAAACTCTTGAAGTTTATCACTGTCCAAAGTGGTAATATCCCAGTTTGGAACTTCTATTACTTCATCTAGTGTGACAGCCAAGATGTCTTTCTTTACTATTTTCTTGTTCTTCTTCATCTTTGGCTGGGTGGTAGATTGATGTACTACCATCTGTAAAGCATGGGATTGGGTTGATATGGTGGGTGAGGGTTGAGAAGATGAGGCATCCTTTTGTATCTGTATTGATTCCACTGGCTGGTTTGGTGAAGAAGTATCCTCATTTTCCTTGGGTGTATCAACAAATATATTTTCTTTGAGTTTTGTGCCTTCATCCTGCTTGAATCCTTCATTTTTCTCTTTTTCTTCAACCTCTCTCAATGTATCATCAGTTTTGTTATCAGCTTCTTTGTTTTGATCTTTTGATGCTTCTTGCTGATTATCGGTTGCATCTTTCATTTCTGTATCTGTATCGTTTTGAGTGTTGGATGCACCTTTGTTTTCATCGGTACCCATATCCTTGGGTATATTATCATCTTTCTGAGATGATTTATATTGACTTGACTGAATATCAATAGCATCTATTAATATATTCATGTTTGTCGGCGTATTGACTGTTGCATTGTCAATAGTTGTATCCTGTTCGTTGGTATTGCCCTTTGCAACATTTATGTCTTCATCTTTTTGAATTTATTTTGTAGGTTCTTGTCCTGTGGTGTCATTGACAATGTTGTCTAACCATGATTCATCATTTGTGTCATCATCTAAGTTACCTTTTAATGAAAATTATTCTTTGGTAACTTCTTCATCCTCTAAGTTGATGTGGATGGGGCTTGCTAGTACTTGATCATCATCACCGTCTTTTGGCCAGTCTTCATCTATAATGCTAGTCTATTTTTGGCCTGTTATTTGTACCTCTTCACTGTCTAACTCAACTGTTGAGTTATCTATTTTAGTGATGGTTTCCTTCTTATAACTGCTTTCCTCATCAGGGTTGAGTATGTTACTCCATATAGTATGTGTTTCTTGTTCTAGCTCTATAAGCTTCTCTTTAAGAAATTTATAAGCTCTCAACTTGGGTGAGAAACTTTTTGCATGTTTCTCCATGATTTAATTGATTTCTTCTCTCTTTGATTCAGGAGGCATAAGAGAAACCAGTAATCTTTCTCTTATCCTTTTCTCCTCGTGAAGTGCAAAAGTGAATCTAGAAGAAATTTTAATCGATAGTTCTTGTGGTACATCACGTGTAGTGAAGTGTAGTGGGACATAATAGTGTCTACACATCTTAGCTATAAGTGCATCTTCAATCTTATTCTATTCTATAGAATCCCATCTTAACCATTTCCTAATATTAGGATGTGCAACAGATGCAGCTTCAGAAATGTTCTTACATATTTCATCAATGTCCTCAGTGGGTGATGTAACCTTTGTTGTTTCCATTGCTTGTTTTATAGTGTCAGGTTTATCCATAGCTGAGTCCTCTAAGTCCTCATTTGTCTGAACATATTTCCTTCTTTTGGCAGGTGCCCTAGCTGGTTGTTTTACCTTTTGTGTGTTAGGTTTCCTCTTATACACCTTCCCTTTTACCATGGGAGAAGGAGTTGCATCCTTTATTGTTTGACTCCTTGTTCTTGATTTCTTAGGTGGAGGAGGAGGTGGTGAATCAAACTTCTCTTCCTCTGATTCTTGTTGCTTTGCTGTATCACCGATGGGAAGCTGGTCCTCAGTGAGTTCCTCCTTACCCTCTTGTTCCTCTTCACCTTCTCTTTCTTCTTCTCCTTCAGAAGATATATTCAAATTCTTTTTCAGGTTCTTCACCATTCTTTTTTACTGTTTACAACCTTCTTGACAACAAGATTTGTCTTAATCTTCTGTTTGGCCTCTTCATAGGTACCAAATATTAGTTGCTTGTTGTCTATTGGTTCATTTAATAGTGCCTTAATGCACTCATTGGTTAATCCTGTTTTGATTTCATAATCCAATTTTGAAAGCCATGATTTCCTTGGAACTACTGCTTGTATGTATGTGAAATTAGTATCTACTGTTTAGGTTTAGAATTGTTACCTTTATTAGGCAATAAGGCTAACAACAACTCTATCTGACAATGGAAACCTTTCCTAGCTATGGGTGGACTATGATTGGAAAGGAATCTCCCGATTCTAGGCCGGCTCCTATTAAAAATTGGCTATCACTTTACTAACCTGAATAACTTGATGGGAAAGGGGAGAAGGAATTGTAAAACTTAGAAAATAAAGGTGATACACCAATGACTGATTCAGAAATCAGAAAAGAAAACAACAACT
>MU225334.1:904011-914468 GCA_018584345.1 Thuja plicata | reverse complement strand
TTTTAGATGTGATGCACTTGTTAGAATGCAACTACATAAGTCTTTGATCTGATGATGTATGCAATCTTTAATTGCTGATAACAGATCCAATAAAGCTTCCTATGTATAAGTAATCATCCTTCCATGACTGAATAATATCTTTATCTGCTCGTCGGTAGCCTCTGTGTGTTCTTGACAACTGATATGATTTATTTCTGAACTTTGCATGAATTCTACCTTCCGCTCCTTAGATGCTCTTCGTAGCTATCAACAACAATGAATTCATAACTCACAATTGAGTTGAACATCTATTTATACTAGTTTTTTTTGGCTCAATTCTTGATTCACGCTTCGCAAGTTAACTCTAGATCCAAGGTTTACAACTTGACCTTGATCTTTAGTTAGATATGTTTTAGATCCATTAGGATGCTTTAAAACATTTACATAAAGATTTCTTGACTCTTAAGTTATCATTTAAAATAAATTAAAACTCTATAAATAGAATTACATTGCTTTATCTGACGTGTAAAACTCAGATCCACTATTTACGAGTTCTCTAACTGACTATCATTTTTCTTGGTCGTCGGTGTTCCTTTCTTGAACTAGTCATCGGGTATGCCTTTTCTATTCCCTCAATTTTGTTCTCAAAACTGTGTCGTCGAGTATGTTCTCAATGTTATGTTATTGACCCATCAGTGATGTCCTATTCACTTTGTCGGTGCAACACTTGTAAGTGTTCGTCGGTCAATTCCATACTTAGCATTTTTCCATGACCTTTGTGTTTCGTCGGGTATGCTTGCTATTCGCCGGTAATGCCTGTAGTCCCCCGGTGATCTCTGTTGTCTGCCGGTGATCTCTGTCAATGTTTTTCACTAAGTATACTAATGGAAAAATTAATGTCTTCAAAAATTTGATTTGGAAAGGGCTGGGTAAAGTGGTCAAATGGATTGACCAAAGTCTGAAACTCTTCATGGAGGTACATTTCCATGTTTTCAATATGGGGGAACGCACAATTATTCAAGGCATTCAACTGGGTACACATTGTGGGACCTCAAAGTAGGGCATTCTGTAATTCTGCATTTGACACTCATAAAGCCATAATAAAATGCAAACGGAATGGGTATGGAAAAATTAACATACAAACTCACAGGGGTCTGCAAATGGGTATGCTAACTCATTTTCATGCCTACAACATCTTGAAACACTCCTTACATCATGCATATCCATCTGGCCAAAGATAAAATCAGTCAAAGTGGGTCACTTGATACAACTGGAAACATGCACAAGTGTAGAATTGGGTAATGGCCTCCAAATGGCTATCTTCAAAACACATCAAATATGACTTCTTAGAGCTGAAACCATTAAAATCACTCTATGATAGGCGCTAAACACATTCTCCAAGTGGTTTTTCATAAAAATCATCAGGTATCTTTTTACATGCATTCAAAGTAGGCCCTTTCAAAAGCATTTTTGGGGTAGTGACTTGTGCCTTAGAGAAAATTCTGAACTTAGTCACTCCAAAATTATCCAGAATTTTAGAGCTCCAACAATGGCTCTAATTGGTGATGCGTGCTCCATGTGGGCATGCAGAGGACTTAGAATCTCATGGTAGAGTAGACCAGTCACAAAAAATAATTCAGACTTTTTCTCTTCTCTTCTCTTCTTGAAAAATTGAGATCCTTATTAAAAATGAAACTCCACACAACTTGAAAGCAAAGAAACTGTGCAAACATATACAAATTATCCACAAATGGCCTCAAGGCCTTTCATAACTGAAATCAACACTTACCTCTATCAAAAGTCTAATTCTCATCTCCATGTATCAGAGGTAAACTGAAATCATTACTTCCATTCACTTGATCAAACACACTGCTATATATCTTCAACATATCATATAAAAAATAATTAGCATACTGACCATCAAATGGCAACACTAAGTCATCAAACTGCTATGAATGCTGATTATTGTGTGACATCAAAATGTCACACCCTTCACTGCTACTAACTAGCCGAGAAGACAAGCATTCAAACTCCGTCACATAGCTAGAAACAATCTGAATTACTTCAACACATGCTTGGATATCAAAGAAATGTTTTTCATATTCCACCTTATGAGAAATTTCAAAATCAACATGAGAGGAGGATTCATCATAACAACAAGGAATTGAATTAAAAAATTCATCCTCATTACCATAGATAATTTGATGTAGCATTCAAATCTTCTAAATTTTCAACTATTTCTTCATACAAGGGATTAGAAACCATACGAAAACCCTTCTCCAAAATATTGTAGCAAAGTGCTGGCTGATCCATATCTACCTTTTCATCAAAGAGTGGTTTAAAAACTTCATTAAATCCACCATCAATTTCAATATTACAGCCATCATCGAGGAAGGAAAAATCCAAATCAACATCATTACTATTTGAACAACCATAAACACTATGAGTTTGAGAAGATGAAAAAATATAGTTATGATTTTCAGTAAGAAAGTCCTCACTGATTTTAACAAAACTTGCAAGGTTTCTCTGACCACTTTGAGACTCAACCTTCTCAAACAAACATGTTGGATTAAAAATACCTTGTTGATGAAAAAGCTGAGAAGGAAAATAATTTGCTATATGAAAAGGTGCTTGTGCTAGAACAACATATACACAATCATTTGCAACACTTGACAAGTCTTCATCCTCTTCACAAGGCTGCATATAAACCATCACCTTATCCGCAAAAAGATCAGGGCCATTCTGGCACCATGAATCCTCATCCTCTACCAATTCCTCACAAATATCTTCTTGGACATCCCCATGTGACAAAAGCATGGATTGCGTAAAATCTTCCTTATTGGAATCAAGGACTGAAACTTTGTGGCTCATGTTTTTTTCATGCAAAGGAATGACCACAACAACTTTCATCTACATCATAGTCATCCTCTTGTTGTTCACAAAAATCTTCCTTAAATTGAGACAAGAAATCTGCACTATTGTGCTAAATAGAAGAAAAAACTACAGACTGAAAGGAAAAATTGTTAACTAAAGATTCATCTTCATCATTTTGTTGTCCATCTACTTCATCATCAACATAATAGTCCACATTATCAGCATTTTCACCAGCATAATCAGATTCAACATCATCATCATTACTAGATTCAGATTTTTCAATTGAATCTATCCATTTTATAGCACTCTTAATACCTTTTTCTCTAAGAGATAAAGACCAACTGAGTGATTCAAGCACACAAAGTTCTAAAAAAAATTAATCCATGCTAATTCTGGAAACTAAATGCCCGCTATAAGTTAATCAACTACATTACAAAACCTTTGATAAAACAAATATGCTGACTCTTTCTTCCTTTCTCCTACCCTTACTCTTAAAATCAATAGGGGCTTCTCTTGGATGCTTTGCCCTCTCAATGCAATATCTTTATTAAATTTCTCAATATCTTCCTGAGAAATTTCAGATATGAAAAATTTATCCCGATCCATTAAATTCGAACTCTCCATTAGACCATTCACTTAACAACACATCTTATTCTATCACAAAGACTTTTATCAACCTTTATGCAATCATTTTCTTCGCATAACAACAACATACTTCTGATTTGATAAATGAACTTTAAAAAACAAGAAGTATGAAAAATTTCAGATCTATTCTCCCTTTTTGTAATGTCTTCTTCACCTGATAAGGAAATTTTCTTTCTTATAATGATGCGGATTACCTAAACAAGAATCACAACTATTTCTCTTATTTATTTTTTACTGGAACATGGCAGATCTAGAGCCTCTTTTGTAGCTCCACCGGGTTCTTTTTTGTAGAGTCTCCACCTCCTTGCATAGGTAAAAACTTCAAATAACAAAAGCCATTCGGAAGTTACTTTCAATTCAGGGCTTGTTCCAACTAGCAAAGCTGCACAATCTTCTTTATACTTGTTGCAATGAAAACACTTCCAGGTTGTTCTTACACATAGATCTGAAACAAATTTTAGATTCTATTTCTTGACTCTCTTTCTTACAATCAGATTCTGGTGTTGATTCAGCCAAGCAAAGGAAAAATCATCTTAAACTTTAAATAACAACTGATGGTCACACAATTTTACACTGGCACAAAACAACCAAGATTCTACAATTTTAACAGTCGCTACCAAGAAAAATATGGGATAAAATAAAATAATGATTTATGGGATTTGATATGAACTTTAGAACAACAGACATTCTTTGAAAAGTTCAATTTTTTTTTTACATCTCCTCCCCAGTAGAGTCACCATTTTGTTAGAGATTTTTCTTGCATAACCTTTTTTAAGCATCAATGCTTGACTCTATGATCCCCAAGACCTGGTTCAAACAAGGAAAAGTCTAATTGATGAGGGTTTGATCCTCCTTGTTCTTTGAGCTCCACAGACTCAGGCGAGTGTACCTATTGAGACTCACTACTTCACAATGAATTTTACAGTGGATTAAGGATTCTCATCCTTCTTCTCTTCAATTTCCAGACTCAGGCAGGCTAACGTAATGACTCAATTCTGTAATAAATCAATAATAGTGTCTGTATTCTTCAATACAGATCCTAGACATCTATGTTCTTAAATAGAAAATAAAAATATTGTTTAGATTTTAAGGTTTGATGATTATACCTGCATAACCAGTAGAGACCAGTGCCTAATCCAGGTCAAAGAGTCAAGTAAACATATATTCACAAAAATATTTTAATGACAACACACCCAAAACCAGCTCTCATTCCCATAACCAGACATCAAATTATTATGAAATTCTTAAACCCTCTAAAACCACCCTTAAGAATTACTCTTCCCTTGAAAGAAACTTAAGAACAATCCCACAGTTACCTTGTAACCAGTGTATTTAAAATGCCTTACAAATTTAATAAAAAAGAACTCAAATACAAACACATGAAGACATCACAGACATGCAAAAGGAATCCCTATTGTATTTTCATTAAAATCCCTATGTTTCAATACATCCAAAAATGAAAAAAAAGCTTTGAAAATAGACTCAAATCAGAAAACTGCCCAACAGTTGTAATTTTCACCATCCCTGCTACAATGGAGAAGAAAGAAGATATAGAGAAGGGGAAAGAAAAATTTTCAACCCTAAAAGACACCTGTCTTTATTCAACAAACTTCTGCATTAAATATCTTCTCCTCCAAAATCTGATATTTGTTCATTCCTTAAACTGCCTTTGATCTGCAATTATTGCTTTTAACAAACTTGATTCCTTTGCCTCTTAAAAATATTAAAATCTTCAAGCATGCCTTTGAAATCTGATTTCATTTTTCCTTTGAAAAATGCCTTCTGTGAATGCTCCTTTCATGTTTTGAAAATTAGTATAACTTCAATGTTTTAAAACATTATAAGCCTGTGCAGATTACATCCTATATCTCCTGTTTCTATGCAAATTGAATACTTGAAATTTGCCTTTAAACTATATAGTATTTTACCTCTTTATTATTTATGCACTTTATATATTTATCCCTGCACCTTTTGTCTTGCATTTCTCTCCTTTATGCATATTTTTCCCATAACTCACGAGATTCTGCCACTTGTCATGTGCTGGTTTGCTCTCAAGTCTACCTGGGTTCATTTAGGGATTCAGAGACTGCCTTTATCTCCTAAGCTCTGAATGATTTTCTTGACCACAGGTTTATCTGGAGACTTGGAGATTGCTCTTACCTCTAAATCTCTGAAAGACTTCGTTGACCCTGGGTTTATCTGGAGACTTGGAGACAAGCTTACCTCTAGATCTCTGAATGAACTCTTCTTTAACGCCAGGTTTATTTGGAGATTGGGAGACAAACTTACCTCTAGATATTTGAATCTTTTTGCTGACCCTGGTTAGATCTAGAGATTGGGAGACAAACTCTATCTCTAGATCTCTGAATGAACTCTTCTCTGACCCTAGGTTTATCTGGAGATTGGGAGACTAGTCTACCTCTGAATCTCTGAATGATATTGTTAACCCTGGTTACTTCTGGAGATTGGGAGACAAGCCTACCTCTGAATCTCTGAATGAACTCATCTTTAACCATGATTAGATTTGGAGACTTGGAGACAAGCTTACCTCTTAACCTCGGAATGCTTTCCTTGACCTTGGTTTTATCTAGAGATTGGGAGACAAGTCTACCTATGAATGTCTAAATGATCTTGCTAACTCCGGTTACTTCTGGAGATTGGGAGACAACCCTTGATCTTGATCTTGATCCAACAGCTCATGCTGAATCTTGGAATCATTTGGACTTAATCGCCAACATATGGAGATCTAGTGCAAGGTTACTTAACTGCTACCTTTGAGTCACTGAATTTTAGCTATGACCATGGTTATATCTCAAGATCTTGTGACTAAACGCTACCTCTAAATCTCCAGATGCTGCTCCTCTGCCACGTGTCACCATCTCAACTGCACGACTAGCTTGGAAAAAACATATTTGTTGTTGAAGTTGCCAACTACCTGGGAAAACACACTGAGGCACCTCCTGCGCGCTGGTGCCAATAACCTCTTCTCTTCACTTCAAACTATAGTGCAAGCATTTTTGCTTTTAAACACTTCAGAATTCACTCACCCCACCAATGTGGGATATATGTTTTGCAAGTTTTTAAAGATTTACTTCTGCTGCACACCAAAATATGGTTTATTATACCTCCTTTGGTCAATGCAGAGTTCCCTTGGCTAAGGAACCCTCCAATGAGCCTCTTGGATCCTTCTTCAAACTATAATGCAAGCACTGGTGTATATAAACCCTTCAAACTCTCGCCCACTAGCAATGTGGGACAAAATGTTTTTAAAAAACCTCCCTCTATATCCACTTCGCAGGCTCTACTTCTACCTTCTATTCCACTTGCACATGTTCTTCTTAAATTTTGTGGCATTTTATTAGAAGTCTCCATAGCATTACACTTGAAATATTTTAGATTCTCCCCTTTGTATTGCGCAACCCTCTTAGATTTCTAGCACAACACCTTGCCAATTTCACTTTGCATTAGTTTTTAAAATGTTTTTACTGATTGCTGGCCTCCTCCATCTCCTGCACAGAATTCCCTAGTGTGGCGTAGCCTTCTTTGGTGTTTAGCGCATGCTTTACTAAACTTACACCTACCTAGCATTTGCTTGAAAGTTTCTAATGCCCTCTTTCATGCGCTAGTCTCAAGTTTATATACTGCGCAAGCTTTGTTTCATAAAGTGTGCATGCTTTTCTTTTAACTCCTGCGCAAATTTCCTCAAATATCCTGCATAATCCCCTTCATAACATTGTGCAACATGTAAGGCTTTTACATCTACCAGTTGCATTGTTTGATCTCCAAATGCACATGCTTTAATGTTTTTACCTTGTGCAGACTTCATGTTAAACATTGCGCAAGCTTCATGTTTTATATTGTGTAGCATTCCTTCTATTGTTTTTATGCAGAAACCTACCTTGCTTGCGTAGGCTTTTCTTATTTTTTTTTTTGCAGGCCCTTCTCCTCTATTCACCTGCCAATTAAATTTGCATGAAAGTTTAAAAAACTTTCATTCCATGCGCTGACCTTTCCATTTGTCCAATCTGCATTTCATCAAATGCGCAGTTTTCCAAAGGCACTTGTCATTGCATTTGCTTTAATGTTTCAAAATGTTTTTGTTTCACCTATGCACAAGCCTTCATCTCTTATGCAACATCCTGCCCCTTCTTTCTATCCAATGCGCAGGCTTCTTTGCCTCTTGCCCAGCACAACACCTTTGGCAATTTGAGAAGTAGTTGAACTTGTCTTTGCACCTGCCAATTACACTTGGCTTGAAAGTTTGAAAGATCCTTCATTTCCATGCACAGGATGTTTTGCATATACAATGCGCAACTTTTCTATGCATTTACTTAAAGATTTTTAATGTTCTCCCTTCATCCACGCACACTCTCCAAACAAAAATGCACATGCCCCTTATTCATTTGCCAAGAAAATAACGTGCTTTGTCTGTGCTTCCACCTTTATACTCGTGGCACACCAATAGACCACATTGCTTGAATTTCTTCTTGCATTAACTCACTTCAATATAGTAATTTTTTTTATTGATATAGAGACTGTGAACTAAACTCAGAATTTCTAATTTGCTTTGCTAACAACGCATTTGGTTGTTCAAGGAAATCCAGAAACAAATCTTTGTTTGATCTCAATATTTCTACTACATAAAGAAACTCATTGGACTTCTAAACATAAACCATTGTGCAATTGGACCATGGAGCATTGAAGTGGTGGCCATTAAAAACAACTCTTTATATTTCTGCAAACTGATCTCACTAATAGCACCTGGCCTCTGGAACCGACTTTAAAAACTGACTAAAAGACTTCCCAGAGCACTCAAATCCAGAAGTCATGGAGAATTTCATGTTTACTATCACTCTGCAAAAAACATATCTCCACGATGATTTCTGAGGCAGACTATTTTAATCTCCAAAGTTGACTGTTTATTTCAAATTAGAAGAGACTTGCAAACAGAGTGGAAATTGGTTCTAGAAATGACCTTGAACAACTAGCAAAACAATCTCTGAGATTCCACTCATGATTTTGATAGAAGACTCACATACAAGGAGTATAGACCCGCAATCAGTATCCCAAGAAAATCATCTGATATGAAGCTATAATCCTCTGAAAGTGGCTGTTCTGCAAAATCAATTCTGCCCACACTGGGAATCTGCATAAATTGCCTTTAGATTTGATTCCACAAACCCACCAAATGAGACCCTTATAGTCTGGAACCTTGAACATGGATTCACTTTCACACAAGGAATAAAAAACTTCAATTAGCTCACACTGATGATCAACTGATCAACCGACATTGATCCTCAAAATCAGCACTTCAACTACTTTCCGAACTCAAACATAGTAAAAATGCAGAAATTTGATTTGGAAAGGGCTGGGAAAAGTGGCCAAATGGATTGACCAAAATCTTAAACTCTTCATGGAGGTACAATTCCATTTTTAAAATATGGGGGAACACACAATTCTTCAGGGAATTCAACTAGGTACACATTGTGGGACCTCAAAGTAGGGCATTCCGTAATTCTACATTTGACACTCAGAAAACGAGAATAAAATGCAAACGGAATGGGTGTGGAAAAATTAACATATGAACTCACAGGGGTTTGCAAATGGGTATGCTGAGTCAATTTCATGCTACACCATATTGAAATACTCCTTACATCATGCCTATCCATCTGTCCAAAGATAAAAACCGTCAAAGTGGGTCACTTGATACAACTGAAAACATGCATTAGTGCAGAATTGGGTAATGACCTCCAAATGGCTATCTCCAAAAATTATCAAGTCTGACTTCTGAGAGCTGAAACCCATTAAAATAACTATATGATAGGCGCTGGACACACTCTCCAAGTATTTTTTCATAAAAATCATCAGGTCTCTTTTTACATGCATTCAAAGTAGGCCCTTTCAAAAGCATTTTTGGGGTAGTGACTTGTGCCTTAGAGAAAATTCTAAACTTAGTCACTCCAAAATTATCCATAATTTTAGAGCTCCAACACCTGTTAAAGGATAGAAACCCTATTAGGGGTATACAAGGAGCTCACAGCTCTTACAAAACAAAACTGTCTGTTACAAATATTTATCAATGTAAACTATTAATAGCATCTTCTATGCTCAAGTAGTCCTAGCTGTTAAAGCTCACAACACCTGCTGTCTGTTTCAGACATCACAATGCATCTACCTATTCCACACATATCTTCGCATCATAAAACAACTTTACTTATATACTCGATCTCAAAAGATTCTTCTATTCGGCTCACAAGAACATCACAAAACGTGTCCAACACTTAACAAAATAACAAATACATATTTGGCAATCATACATTAACAAAAAAAGGGTAGGACCCAATCCGAATCCAATGTAACACTTCTGGATTCCGCAAAATACTCCCTTAATCATCGTGGTCATTCATCTTCCCTGTATTAGTGTTGTATTGTCTTCACATAATGTCAAATGGCTGTAACTTTGTCCAGTCAACTTCAAAATGAAAGCGACCTTAACTGAAGGTCTATTACATCCCATAGTACACTTGTTATAAATCATGAAAAAATAGAGAAAATGAAATAATCCAAGTATGAGTGCATGAAGGAAGTTACCAAGATCACCAAGAGAGAGAGAGAGATAGAGAAATAGCTCCAAAGTATCAACCCAAAAGATCTCCAAAGTACTTCAACAACAACAAGAACTCAAAGATTTTTGAAAGGGGAAAAGCAAAGAAAAACCCCTTGTGTATTATGAATGAGGCATAAAGCCTAAAGAAGAAGAGAGAAATAGAGCTCAAAGCTCATTACAATATGGAGAGCAAGAATGAGAAAATGAAGGAGAAGAGAAATAATAGAGAAGATTATTAGAGCAAGTGTGTGAGAGGCATCTCTTAAGTAGAGATGAGTGGAGGAGTTTGCATGTAACTCCCTTCTCCTATGAATGCCACATTCATATTGTGTGTGTGACAAATGTGTGATTC
>MU225334.1:810704-874834 GCA_018584345.1 Thuja plicata | reverse complement strand
ATGAATACACATCTCCAGAAAACCCTCCAAATCCAAACATACAAAAACCAAGTGAAGTGCCTTACAAATCACTCTTCTCAATCCAATATCCGGACATCAAATTCGTATGCAAATTTTGAACTCTCAGGTTTTACCTCTAAGATTTAATCTCTCCTTGAAAGAAACTCAGAGATAAACTCACAATTACCTTATAATTGGTGCATTAAAATTCCTTACAGATTAACACACAAGAATTGAAACCAGGCAGATAAAGACATCAACAAATATTGCATAGGGATTCCATTGTTCTTTTATTGAAGAATCATCTAATTCTGCATATTTACAAGAAAAAGAACACAAAGAGATAATACTCAAGAGTCTGAATACTATCCAGCAACATAATTTTCACCATCCTCTATTACAGTGGAGAAAAAACCAGATATAGGAGAAAGGAAAAAACAAAATTCCATCACCGACACCTGTCTATCCCCAAAAAAATATCTGCAACCGTTCAAACAGAAACCACAAGAATCTGATTTGTTCTGGACCCAAATGGTCTGCAAACTCAGAATCCTCATTTCGAGACCTTTTTGGCGATATATGATAGTCCATAGTTTGGACGATATTTGCCCTCTGAATCTTCCATAAAAAACTCCATCTCCCGTGCATATTCAGTTTTAAACTTTGGAATATTTTGAAATATTTGACATTATGCATTAATTCAATAGTTTGACTATTGCATAATATTTCACTTTAATATTTCAAACTCATTTTATATTACACGGATTCAAAATCTTTTTAATACCATTTCAAAACCCTTTTCCAAAAAGTGACACATGGCAGCCTCTGATTGGCCTGCAGATCCACTGGGTGCCATGTGTCTGAGGTGACAAGTGGGCCAATGACTTATTGGCTTATAGGTTAGATGGTGAGCATCTTCCCATTAAGCCAATAAGCAAACCCTTAGATCTTTTTGAAGTTGCTCACCTTTTAACCATTTTCTTTTTGTGATGAATTTAATTGATTATTTCAATTAATTCATTTTTTCCTCACAATGCACCAGCATGTGACACTTGTCGCAAGGGCTTATTTGCTTAATGGGTAGATAGTGTGCATCTTTCCATTAAGCCAATAAGAAAACCCTTGGATTTTGTGGAAGATTCTCACTGGTTAACCAACTTGTTGAAAGAATTTCAAAATAAAAATAATATGAGATTGACACACCTCTTTAGAATTCTCCAAGTGTCACCCTCTGATTGGTCTGCAGGTCCACTTGGTGCCATGTGTCAATTTATGATTGGTGCTTTTGAACTGCACTGCAATTGCACCACTTGGCACTTACTGGGTGCCACGTGACGTCCTCTGATTCACTGACCGCCAACTGGGTGCCACTTGTCATCTGTGCATTTTCATCCAAAATTAAGGTGGGGCCCACCGCACATTACCTTCTCTAGCCAAGAGGTCCACCAAATGGCCTCTTGGTTCTTTTACTTATTTCATGTATGGTGCCCTTTAGTATATAAACACTAAAAATGCCCCCACATAGGCAATATGGGATAATCCCATTTTCACATTTTCAAGTTTTTGAGGCCTTTGAGCAGAACTGCTCATCAATGGTTTCATTTCTTTGCCAAGAGATACCATTAATGTTTTCCAAAGGTCTGGGTGTCCTCTTCCATGGATTTACAATTTCAAATTTGAACTTAAAATCTCAAAAATCTCCTCCATTTTCTACTTTGCATGCTATCCCACTCTTTCATTTGTAATGGAGTCTCTTTACTTTCATGCGCTGGCTGTGTTTTGGATGTTGTGCTTTGCATCTGCAGATTGCATTGCTTCAAATTTTCTAAAGCCCTATATTCAAATCTATTTTTTGCGCAATTTGGCTTTACATCTGCCATTTGCTGTGATCCATTTTAACAATTTCAAACTTAAATCTTCTAGTATACATATGCCTTTGGAAGTTTACTAAAGCCTTTTTAGCGAATCCATTCTGTGCACACCCTGCAATCATCTCTGTTCATGAGATGACATCTCTTTGAAACATCTGTCAAACAGTTTACTTGTCTTGCTTATGCTTCCACATTTTGCAGGCAGGGAGTATGCGGGCAACAAGCAAGGAGGGCGCTGACAGAGTTGTGGAATCCAGCTTTACACCAGCGAATTACATTCTCCTATCAAGCCTCTACGATGGGCTATGCTGGTGAAGGTTGTGGAATTTGGCTTTACACCAGCCGATGGCATTAGCTTGAAAGTTTCTAAAGTTTTTCCAACAAATGCATCTTGCAATCATTGCATTACATGAGACTGCATCCCCTTGAGGCGTCTTGTCAAACAGTTCACATGTCTTGTTTGTTATTCTATGCTATGCACAGACAGGGAAGATGTCAACCACAGGCTAGGAGTATGCTGGCAAAGTTTGTTGAGTTTGTCTTTACATCTGCGATGCATTACTTGCAAGTTTCCAAAGCTTTATAAACAAATCTATTTTGGCACGGGCAGGGAGGTTGTTTTCATGAGCTGTTTTCCTGGACTCTAAGTTTGTTTACAATATTAAACCTCTATTGCATAGCTTTTAGCCATTATGTGCTGCCATTCATTGGCTAGGTCAATGCTTTAGCTCTAACCATTTTCCAATCACATGGGCTTTAAATTTTATAACAATCTTCCATGTTTGAACACAGCCTCCATTTAATGCACGCAACACCATTGCATCATAGTCCAAAACATCGAGTTGAAATAGTTTGAGTCTTTCATTGGCTCTCTCTAAAGCTTGCAGATGGTCTTTGTTATGCGGGTTTGATATATTTTGAAAATTTGTATGAACTGTATATCCCCACCACAACAATTCTCGAACCAGCCATAATCCTTTTAATCCACTTTCATCTGTCACTTCCTGCCTAACATATTAGACATCATCCGGTGGTACTATAAAAGCAAGACCAAAATCTAAAATCTTGGCATTCAAATTTTTATCCAGAAGAATAATGAAGGGTTCAAAATCTTTGTGCAATACACATCCACCTGGGCCCTTGTGGAGACGGGACAGTCCCCTTATTATGTCCATTACTCAAAACTTTAACCTTGTCAAATAACCCATTAACTTGATGTCTCCTTTCATTCATGGAGATGTAAACTATTTACCAATTGCATCATGAAACATTGAATTGATGACCATCAACCGTCCTTTTACAATTATGCAATACTGATTTGATTAATAGAAACTGGCCTCTGGGTCTGGCCTCAAAAACTGACTGATTCAAGTAATTGGAACACGATGTTGGGCACACATGTACCATGGTTAACACTCCTCCATACTGCAAAATGACATCTGATGAAACCCAACCAGTTATAAGATTTTAATCGCCAAAGTTGCCTATTCAGAGCAATTCTGCAAATCACCCTGTCAGATAGCGGTAAACGCATTTGGTTTCGACTTTGAAAACAAGTCAAATGATCTCCTAAGGATCCGAGATTCTGAACATTGGAAGTATGCTATATGGGGAATATGGATCCAGAAGGGTGCCTCTTGAAAATTATCCAGGAACATTTGGAAACCCCTCAAAAGTAGTCACTTGAAAATGCAGGAAACCGAAAACATAAGGAATATTGATTTCTGCAAATGGAAAGAAACTTGGAAAGTGTGCAAACAAAATCCTCAGGATCTGAGACTTGGTAAACTTGAAGTAAATTTTGTCTATAATTTAGGGCAACCATTTTACTAATGTGACCAATCACGGTTCTCAAGATATAACCTCGCAAACAGGGCCTCTGACCAAGTTGTGCAAATGATTTGCATCAAAATATTAGAAACTGCAAACGGAATCAGATTGGCAAATTGGACAAACGGATTCATCATGACCTAAAAATAATCAGGATAGCACATTTCCATGCCTAGAATACAGGGGAGCTTTCAATTATCTATTTCATTCAACTGGGTGTGAAATTGTAAGACCTCAAAGTAGGTCATTCAGAAATCTGCATTTGACAGTTTGGCACACTGATAGAAACTACAAATGGAATGGGCTTAGCAAACTGACCAAATGGACTTGTCACGACCTGATGAAGGATACTCAAGAAGTATTTGACCTCTATAATGGATTACAAGAGGAATTTTTTCAATTAGGTCACTAGGTCAAAATTTACAGTCAGTCAAACAGAGCTATTCAAAATTTTGATCAATTACACTATGCATGACAACAACAAACTACCAACTTTGAGGGGTTTGAAAACTAGTCAAAACATATCAAAATGACTTGGGATTCCAAAAATAGGTTCTCTAATACACATAATCAACATCCCCAAAGTGGCGGGTCATGAAACTCAACAGGACACAAGATATTCAAAAGCAAACTAGGCCAGTTACAACAGATTAACACGTAGGTATAAATGTAGATTTTGACAAGTGCCTAAAACAAGACATCACAAAATAAATCGAAACTTGAAATTGACGAACAGGGATGTCTTCACATGTCAAAAAAAAGGTGATTAGCACTTGACATGGGTGGTAGACCTCAGAATCTCATCAGGTCAAATAGGCTCAAAAAACACTTTAGGGGGTTAAAATGCAAAATTTAAATATGGTACTTCAAAAACCCTTACTGCTTTTTTCAGTCCCAACAGGGCCAATGATACAACTGTCTCAAATCGGCATGCATCTTCTTAACTCTGGGATGCATTGCATAAGGGGCACTATGAGCCTCTAGCATCACAACATCACACAATCCACTAGAAGAAGGTATATAGATATATCCTCTATGACACAATAGCACATCGGACTCCAAGGTATATTCTGAAAACTTCCCCTCAAGGGGTCTCTGAAATCGAATCAACTCACAAACCTCTACATACATCTCATCCTCATGCAAGTAATGAAGAATACGATCCCTAAAATCTATGCCTATAGACATAGAATAAAGCTCATGCCATCTCCTACTCAAGGCATTTGCGACCATGTTCTCCTTCCATTTTATGTAGTGGACATCAAAATCATATTCACATAAGAACTCCATCCATCTCCTCTGCCTAGCATTTAGGTTTGGCTGAGTGAAGATGTACTACAAACTCTGATGGTCTGAATGAAGTTCAAACCAATGTCCTAAGAGAAAATTTCACCATCTGACTAAAGCATGCACCACTACTACAAGCTCAAGGTAATGGGTAGGGTAGTTGAGCTCATGAGTCTTTAGTTTCCTAGACTCGTAGGCTATAGCTCGCCCACCTTGCATAAGAATTGCTCCTAAACCATCCAAAGAAGCATCTGTGCAAACCATAAAGTCTGCTAAGGGATCTGGCACAACAAGAATGGGTGCACTGGTAAGTGTTCTCTTGAGCTCCTGAAAGGCCTTATCATACTTCTCAATCCACTCAAACTTCTTTCCCTTTCACTGAAGAGAAGTATTACGGTGTGCTACCTGAGAGAAACCCTCAACAAACCATCTGTAGTTACCGGCTAAACCCATGAAACTCCTAACCTTGGTCATAGTGGTAGGTGCTAGCCAGTCCATAATGGCGTCAATATTTGATGGGTCTACCGAGATCCCATCTCCTGAAATCACATGGCCAAGATACTTGACCTCTACTCTGAAGAAAGCACACTTTGACAAGCTTCCATACAATTGATTGTCCCTAAGACACTACAAGAGTTTCCTCAAGTGTTCCTCATGCTCTTTGTCATCTTTGGAATACATAAAGATGTCATCGAGAAACACAACTACAAACTTGTCAAGGAAGGTACGAAATACTCCATTCATACGACTCATGAACACAGCTGGAGCATTCATAAGACCGAATGGAACCATAGTGAATTCATAGTGGCCATATCTAGTGCAGAATGCGATCTTGTGAATATCACTATCCACGATCCTCAACTGATGGTAACCTGATTTGAGGTCTATCTTTGAGAATACTTGGACACCCTGCAACTGATCAAACAAGTCATCGATCCTAGGAAGCGGATACCGATTCTTGATGGTTACTTTGTTCAACTGTTGATAATCCATGCACAACCTAAGAGATCCATCCTTCTTCTTCACAAAGATAACTGGTGTACCCCAAGGAGAAACACTAGGATGAATGTGTCCTTTCTCTAACAGTTCCTCAAGCTGTATCTTGAGCTCATTAAGCTCATTTGTGGTCATCCTATAAGGTGCTCTGGAAACTGGCTCAACTCCTAGTATGAGATTAATGTAAAAGTCTACTACCCTACGAGGAGGCATACCAGGTAGCTTTGATAGAAACACATGTGCAAACTCCTGAAGAATGTGGAGGTCATCAAGAGAAGTTTCCTTCTCTGCCTCTTCTTCCCTATCGCTAATGGTGATGGCATACAACTGGCATCCCTTCTGCATGCATTGCTTAAGCTGCATAGCAGAAATTACATGGAGGGATACAAGCCTATGGACTCCAGTAATTACTATATCTATGCCATCATCATCCAAACACTTGATCTTCTTCTTACGATAATCTAGCTTGGCTCTGTGGGCACTTAGCCAATCCATGCCAGGAACTAGACCGTAAGATCCAAGGGGAGTAACTCTAAGATCTACTATGGTGGTCATACCACCAATCTGGATTGTACAATCCTTAACCATCGAGGTTATGGAAACTCTAGCTCCTAAAGCTAACACAACTTCCCATCTAACCTCTTGTCTAGTTGCCACTAGCCTGCAACGCTCCACAACCGATGGAGAGACAAAGGATTCAGTGGCTCCTATATCAAATAGAATAGTAACATCATTACCTCTAATCTTACTTGAGGACTCAATAATTGTAGCCTGGTGCTCTGCCTGGAAGTTGTCTACCACTGCAAAAACCATGTGTGACTTACCCCTATCCCATACTGTCAGTTCAGAAACTGCTTATCGCTGATTACCACCATGTGGGCACTCTCTAGCTAAGTGCCCCATGGCACCACAAGTGTAACATGGCCCACATGACTGAACCTGAATACTAGGAGGCCTAGAGTACTGAGACCTTGCGGTCCTAGATGATCCGCTATAACCATCTCTAGAGGACTGCTGAGTCCGAGATGGAGGAGTGTAAGGTGCCTAGGGTCCCTGGTCCTTCTTAGGACCATGTGACTGCCACTGCTTGGGCTTAGAGCCCTGTTGTATCTAAGGTGGCCTCTGTCACTAACTCTGCTAAGACTGTTGTGGCTACTGTTGTTGTGGGGCCTTTAAAGACCCTGTAGAGTTCCTCTAGTTCCCCTTCCATGGGGATTTTTGATATCTAGAGGCTTGGGAAGAGGTATTGTGGTTCTGCGACCTATCCCTATAATCCTGTGGGCCCTTGACTATCTCTTCAGCTACTAAGGCCCTGTCCACTATGAACCATAAGCTCCCTAAAGGTACTATGCGTACCCTATTATAAATCATGGGATTTATTCCCTTGATGAACCTGTTCACCTGCAGTTTCTCGTCTCCCATGTATTCAACATAGGGTAGGAGATCAAGAAACTTTCCCTCATACTAGGCTACTGTAAGACCCCATTGCCGGAGGTCATGAAACTCATCGATATGGTGCTGCCTGTACTGCTCTGAAATATACCACTCTCTAAAGAGCTCGAGGAAAGCTCCCCAAGTGAGGGTATTGATGTCTATGCATCCCTTGGAATCCTCGTGCCTCCACCAAATGGAAGCCTGCTCTCTAAATAGAAGGACTGCAAATCATGCTTTCAGGATGCTGCCATAATTCTGCAACCCAAAACATCTCTCAAGGCTTAAAATCTAAGCCTCTACTCCTGCCCCATCTGCTTCTCCTAAGAAGGGAGGTGGTTTAAGCCTCATCAATTCTATGATCTGGTTCTCGATATCGGGGGTGCTCTATCAAGTCTCTATGCACCTCCCCTAGGAATACCCCCTGGCACTGCTATGGACTCTTCTTCCTGATCTGCCTGATTCTCTCTTACTCTAGGAGGTGGACTCCTACTCTCTCTCTCTCTCTCTCCTGGTTAACTGGTGGCATGCAATCTAAGATAAGCCTGACCAAGTTCTTAAAGGCCAATAGTATTGCTGCATTAGGATCGGGAGCGGGTTCAAGAGGTGGACTCTAATCCCTCCTGTGATCTTCCACCTCGAGTCATACCTCCACGCGAGCTGCGGGGACACGTTTCTGACCTCGTCCTTGTTGACGGGCTTGATGAGTGACAGGTGGAATCCTACACATACAAGACAAAGTTAGTGACAACGTAGTGGGTTAGGTTCCCAATGTTGCTAAACCTTGCTCTGATACCAAAATGTCATGCCCAAAAGTTGGGCATAAACACAAGATTTTTTTTACAAAAACACACTAAAAGGGATGGTTATACTACCTCAAAGGCATAGCAAGTGCACGCAAAATGGTGCAAAGGAGAAATAGTATTCAGAAGGCCAAACTAGAAGGATTAGCTTCCAGAACTATCCTATAGGGATCTCCGGGCTACAGGCTTCGATACATACGCAAATTGAGACGATTGACCAAAAAGTCAACCATAGTTGACCAAAAAGTCAACTATCTCTGAAGACCTAAAACTGAAACCCTAGGGTTTAGAGAATGCAGGAAGCACCTGGTTTGAATATCAAATTGAAAGGTCAAGGTTTGACCATGGTTGACCAAAAGTCAACCGTGTACAAATCTGATCAAGGGTGACAATAACGTCTTAACACTAATTAATCTAACATATAAATTTGATTGGATAATTAACATTTTTAAAACCCACATAAAATTTCTAAACATAATATTACTAGTTTAACAATTAAATAACATTTTAAGCATTCCCTTAAAAAAATCCGCTAGGTGAATTATTCCTTCTTTTAAAAGTCAAATATTTAAAATTAGCTATTATAGCTTAAAGTCTATAATTTAATACAATAATCCTAATTTTGAATTATTGAGGAAACCGAATAGTTACCTAAAAACAAAAGTTATTTAACCATCTAAATAATATACATAATGAAACCTAATCTTGACAATATAGGATTATATATGTTTAACAAAATCAAATCATATTATAAATTTTATCTATAAAACTAATTTAGTTTAAAACATTTAGTAACATATTATAACCTATCAAATTAACTCAATTATAAGACTTGGGGACAAATCTAAGTTATAATAATAATTTAATTAATAACAAAAGTAATATATTATTAACTTATCATCTAACCTATAAATAAAATAAAATCAAGAATTCTAAACCCATGAATCTTTTCAAACATAAATCATATTATATAACAAAATCCCATCTAAAAAATTAATAAAACTGTTAGAAACACTGAGAGGGGGGGAGGGGGGTGAATCAGTGTTTGTCTATTAATTATATTTCAGCACTTTAAACATAAATCAAACATACATTCAATGAAGCTTAACACAAGAACTCATAACACATGATATGATTACGGGGAAACCTTGATCAGAGGAAAACCCCGGTGGGAATTAGTACCCACAAATATTGCACTAGTATAATGAACTTGTTAAAGTTCCTTTGCCCTGTTAGGAGCAGTCTTCAAAATCCAAGTACAATGACCCTGTTAGGAGTCTATTACAAAACCCTGTTAAAGGTGTTTGGCTCACTGCCTGAGCTCACTGCCTATTAAGGTGAAGGCTACAACCTTCTGATAGTTGATATGCACTATATCAAAAATGAACTGCTGTGATGACACTATTGTCTGATTAGTTCCATTTATGCGTTGATGCTCTTACTCTCTTAAAGAGCTTTATCTCATACTAACTTCACTATACTTCTATTCTATGTCTTTCTCATGCATATTCTTCGACATGTGTAATATACATTTACATTACATATTTATATGTTCATGTTTGAATAGACGTGACTCAAAACAATACTATAGTCGGCTCTAAAAACATAATACACAACGCTTCCAAAAAAATTGGTTTAAGCGTGTTTACAAAAATACTAAAGACATTATTACAAACATATAATCAAAGGCGCTTGGCCTTTACACAACAAAACAATTCACGCTGGTCCAAAAATTGAAGTCGGCTACATGCTCTATTTCCTAAACTGCAGTAGTACTATTCTTCCTGTAACTTGTCCATACTGTCATTCCGTACCACGCGTGTCTGGACTTAGTATGTATACATCACATAGAACATATATCTAAACACGCATACTCTGATTTGATCTATCGCACGTGCACTGATGTGCTGATCGCTGTATAACTTTGTTTGTCCTATTTTCCATACTTAGTCATTTTATCTTCTAAGTCATCTTTGATAGAAACTTAATATGACTTTGTTGCCATAATGACAACACAAAATAAGTTATGTATCCTGTAGGAGTCTACTTGCCAACAAAAACTTTAAACTTTGCAATTATGATATAATGTTAGGTTTATAAACCCTAAATATCCTTAAGAAAATCTCGAAAGAAAGGAGGAGTGACAGAGGAAAACTTGTTTACAGGGAAGAGGAGGAATGACAGATGGCGCTGTACAGGGTGGAGGGTTTTAACGGGAGGCAACGGCAGGTGAGGGCAGTGGGGAGTCGGTGGCGGTGGCGTCACTCCCACTGTGAAAGCACAGTGGGTGACCCTCTTGCCGCGTGGCCCAACCCATTGAGGTGGCCGACGTTGGCTGGGGAGAGGCCAGCCCTCCCTGCCCCACTCTTACACAGAGGGGGCCGCGGGGTAGGGTCTCGGCCCTCCTCGCCGACGCAAAAAATATAAATCAAAAAAATTCTAAGACCAGTCCGCACAGGACTTTAAACTTGCGTTTTATTTAATTATTATTATTTTTATCTTTTCTATATATATATATATATATATTGAAATAAAACAAAAAGTTACATGAATGGACTGGTGAAAAAAAAAGTCTGTATCTCCCAAACAGGGGCTATAAGGGAACATTATTTTTCAAATTTAATTTGCTCATAGTAATCTATATTTTATACTCTACAATTTAGTGGAGAAAAAATTTAATTTTGATCTCTTTTTTTTTATATGTTTCAAAAAATTTAAGTATAAAGTAGTGTTTTTTTTTTTCTCAAGAACATAAACATTATATTATTTATTTGAACCTCCACTATTACTAATTATAAGATAATGGATGTACTACTATTTTTATTTTACTTTTATAATAACCAAATTGCTAACAAGAATATAAAAAAAACACGTATTACTAACTTGAAATGCATGATTTTAGATTGTATTTATCTACATTTACATGAGCCATGAAATTAGTAATTTGCTTATTGTTTCCATATCAACATAATGGTAAATCTAGTAAGGGTAAGGCACACATCATAATTTTTGCAAATCTCCTTAATTAATAAAACTAACTATGGATACAAAATTTCGTGAGGACTTCATTCCACATTTGGAATATATAATTACATAAATATAGGTTACAACATATGGTCTCAATGCCATTTTTAGAAACAATGAAAATTACTAAAACATCAAAGGTTACAAAGGATCATTTTTTTTTGCCATACCCATCTTTCACATAAGGGTATAATGAATCTTCACTATCCCATGAGGAGCCTGTAATACATTGAGGTTGACCATGGAGGCTCGCCTCCCAACATAGGCCTTTACAAGGCCACCCCCGAGCTTGGGGATCCAATAAGGAATGGGATACAAATAGACATAACTCAACTTGCAGAAAACATAGACAGGAATGCAAACACCAGAAAGTTTTCCAATCACAAGGTTGAACAAGAGGAAGGTCTCCAAGAGGCCTTCCTGAAACAAGGGTAGTGGTAGACCTCACAGTAGGAGAAATCCAAGTAGAAAAACTGAAAACACAAGCCTCACATGGACTTGAAAGGACCATCTTCACAAGATGCAGTCCTGAAATAACCTCCTTATGCCCCCCAAGTGCCCTTAGGCCCTACTTGGCATCATGGGTATCAGGAAACCCCACGTATTTCCCTCCACACATGGGAGACTCTACACTAAAACTAGAATCATTTCGACTACCCCTTCAAGGTTACTCTACCCTCCCAAGGGTGAGTGTGCCTTGAAGACCCATTCAAAATTCAACACAAAACAAAATACATCATAATACAAAACAATAAATTTCAATTTTGAAACTAACTCAAAACATACATATGACTTCATTAATGGAGTTTCAAGCTCAAGAACACTCAAGAAAAAAAAAAAACTACTTTAAAGAGATCCAACCTTGATCCAAGCTAAGGTGAGGAAAGAAATGGTGTTGAGCTATCTTTCCTAAGCTCCTTCTCCAAAAGCTCCTTCAAACTGAATTTTGTCTCTAAGGGTAGAGAGTGGGTGAACACTCAACTCATCCTAAATCCTTACCTAAATAGGCAAACCTCCAAGACTAACCAAAGGAGTCAAGATCCTAACCATCCCTAACTAACCACTTGCCTTAACTCTCCATGGGTGGAGTCAAATACAACTAGGGTAGAAGAGGAAGATTGACCAAGGTTACACAACTCCTCAAATTCGCTCAAGTCGTGACACTTTAGAGGTGCAATAAATGAGTTTAGAGGCTCATTAATGATTTAAAATGACCCCTAACCCATAGGGTACCAAGTTGGGTAACTAAAACTAACCCTAGTTACCTCCTAGGAGCCCAAAAGGCCCTCCTAAACTAGCCCTGAAGTTAACCCACGGATTTCTAAGTCAAGAAGACTTTCTAGAAACTTCTAACCCTAGGGTAAGCTTAGGTACTACTCCTAGGTAACCTTAGTCAACCCTAAACCCAACCAAGATTCACATAACTAGCCATGTTAACATTAAATTACAACCTTTGCCAAAATTGGCACATTAAATTAAAACAAAAGACATGGCTTAACACATTGACATTAACTAATTGAAATACACACATGCAAACCACATTTATGAATAAACCACATAAATAATGAGGTCCATGTTTCTTTATATAAATTAGACCTTGGAATGCACATAATTTTACATAGGTTCCAATACTGGGTCCCCGATTTAGATCCATGGTCAACTTTCCCTGCACACTCATTGCACGCATCAGTAGGTCCAACACAACATGATATGAAAACATTACATGACATCAATATTATATACGCACATAAACCAAATCTTCATTAGGACTGAAATAACATAGCATCGGTTCCCTAAACTAGATTTCATCATATTGCATTCATACATTTAAAACCCATATGAGACATCATCATAAACTGAAACTGAATCAAAACATAAATCATCTCAAGTGTACCTTGATTACAAAATTAGGTACTGAATATATAACACAGGATTCCGCCTATCCTCAAATGCGTAAAAGTCTCCAATAGTCAAAGTATGTCAAAGCATAAACTACTAAAAGAATGAATAAAAGAAGTAAAACTATGAGTCTACTGTAGGTCTCACATCTAGAACCCATTCATGTTAAAATACATCCAAAATTTTGTGGTATTGGGTATACACCTTAGGATCCTTCATCCACAACTGTTGGTAAAACTAAAGTAAAGTTCATGAGTGTTTTCAAACCCTCCATCACATCTTCCTATTGCCCCTCTAAAGAATATACCGCCATCCCCCCTCCTCCATCCTTGCAACCCAAGACAACCTACCATACTCCTCCTTCATCCTCTCCATCCATTTTGGGCCCCTATGTCCCAAAATCTCATCCCACATCTTATCCCACTCCTTCCTTCATCCATCAATCCCATATAAAAAAATCCCACCACTTACATTCCTAATCAAGATCAACAAAGGCACATACCTATGTGCTCCATCCACCATCCTACCTCCACCATTCCATCCGTATTTCCTCCATCTCATGCAAGTTCTCATATCTCTTCCAATGATACTGACTATAATTTGGATGCTAAATCACCAATGCATAACGCTACAGATCCACAATCTAAATATTTTCATGTTCACTTCCACATAAAGTTCTACCAACATATTGTGATCAACACCAAAAGTAGAAAAAGAAAAAAAAGAAAAAAAAGAAAAAAAAAGAGAAATCAATTCATCCACTGGTGAAAAATTGGCAAACAAGAACCTTGGGCAAGTACCATGATGAAAACCTGGTAAACAGTCATCATGTATAGTTCCTCCATCCAGTTTCTCTTCACACTTGGGGGCAGTTCCTTCTAGCCACCATCCATCTCCCATCCATATCCTGTCTTGTCCTTTTCACTTCCTCCATCCTTCTCTAGATCTTGATGAGAAATATACAGGCCACCATATCTACATGCTTTTGAACATCTATTGACATCCATCTCCCATCTCCCATCTTTGTCCACATATCCTTTTATCCACCCATCCTTCCTTTTATCTATCCTTCTGCACTATCTTCCTCCCTTATCCACCCTTCATCCTATCTTTCATTCACCTCTGTCATTCTCTTGTTATCCCCTCTTTCATCCTATCGTACCCCCCTCCTAATTCTTCCTCACATGCATGACCTATCCTTAGTGGGGGCATTCTATTCCTTGGTGACATCGTCCTTGGAGACCTTCTCGTATCCACCTATCATTTACCAATCCTCCTCTCCTATCCATAATCCTTCAATTATCCATCCATTCCTCTACTAAAATCCTTCCATCTAGTGCTTCCCTCTTTGCATTCCCTAGTGTCTCCTCCATCTTCCAATTCCTCCTCTCATATATCCCATCACTTGTTTCTTCCCTTTTCATTGGTATCTAGCTCTAGGCTATCCTCATGCACCCAATGCCACCCATTCCAATCCTAATTCTCCTCATGACCTACCATCACATGCAAATCCTATCCACATCCTCTAGCTCTCCAAAGTCAACCAATAATCAACCCATCCAAGCACAGCCTTAGCCTTGCTGCAAGATTTGATCACAATCCGCTCGTCATCATTGGGATGCATCCCTTCCAATCCTTGTGTTTTCTTTGGGATTACATTGTTCCCACATCTAGAGAACCCCATCAATTAGTCCTCTATCTTGGCCTTTTGGCTCCAACGGGGAAACATCATGCATATATTCCTCATCTCATCCATTATCCCTAAGCTTCCTGAGCTTCAGTCCTATACATATCTTGTCCGTGTTAGACCAGTCTTGAGCTCGGTCCTGCTTGTACCTATCTCGTGTCCTTGGTCGCTCTCCTTGTAGAAAGCGATCCAGTTTCAGTTCTGAATCCTGTGCTACAACAAGTTCCTTATGATGAAATATTGTTTCAGCAATTTGATCATCATCACTTGAGGATGTATTCTTCCTCTTGTTGACCTAAATCTAATCATCTTTATGGAAATGGGTCCTTGAGGATGTACCCTTCCTCTCATTGACGTAAATCTAGATCATCATCATCACTAGGTTCTTGTAGGATATATCCTTCCTCTTAACCTAATCTCAATCCAATCATCATCCCATATTGTTTATCTCTCTGGAAAAAGGTATCTTGTTGTTGAATTTTTTATCATGAAATTTGATTTTGGTTCTTGGTTATCATTCCTGATTCTCTCAGTTGTTCTCCTCCTCAAAGTTGCCATGATTCTTTATATCATGGTATGCTGCTAATGGATGCACCTGGGATAGGTAACTTGATCTTTTTTGTTTTATGCTTGTGATTCGGTCAAATATGACCCTTGCATGTATGTAATCTATTTGGGTTCGCATGCTGCACTTGAGAAGTGTCATTTTCTTGTGGGATTTTCACACATCATTTCCACCATGGCTCTTTTGGGACTCATGTGTGATGCTGGGGAAACCCCCATCTTTCTGTTGTGTCAGTCCTCTACAACATCGGTGACAAGGCCTCGTGTTCCTAGTAACCTTGGCATGGTCTCTAGCATTTCTATACCAAAATAAGTGCTCAACTACATGGTGGTATTCCATCCCAAAATACCCCTCGCTCAAGATTCAAGAAAAATTCCTCCCATCCCATCCCTAGAAAATTCATCCATTTTAGTCTAATCAAATCCCATCTCAAACCTAACTCTTCATCCTTGATGAAAACCTGACTATCCCATCCCTCATTCTTATATCCCCCCTTCCTTTTTCTTATATCCTGTCTCTGCTAGCCATCTCTTTTCGAGATGCTGCCAGGGCTTTGCCTTTTCTCCTTGTCGCCCTCTTGAGGGGGCATCATCCTAGTCATCCTATTCTAATTATATCCTAATAGTCACTCTAGGGAAATTTCATTGCCTACGTCCACATCTTTGCATCGTCTATTGTTTTAAACGTCTTCAAAATAGCGTTATTCTAACACTATGTTGAAGAGGGACAAAATTTAGACACCTAAATCTGATTAACACATCTAATCATATTTAGCGCCTTCTAAGACATATCAACTAAGTAATTAAGCATTAACTAATTGACCTATGTCATCCCCTAGCCCTAATTAATTCAATTAATTGGCTATAGTCCTGATTAATTATTAAAAGCAACCAATAGCTTATTAATTAATTAAAACCCTATTCCCCTATTATTGAATGAATATGTTATTTATGTAATTCAATTCATTAATATTCCCTTTAACCCTTAATCTTTAGTTATAACTCAACCCAACCTCTTCACACATGCTAACCTAACCAATTCCAACCACCTAACCCTGCGTTCTAACTCAACCCAATCTCTTCACCCTTGCTAATCATATCATAAACCCTAGCCCTAATCCTAAACTCTCTCTAATGATTTCACACTCCTAATATTTGGATTAGGAATTCAATCCCTTCTCCAAAGTCAACTTTCTCAAGCTCTTTCTTATATCTTCACCCATGCCTCATTAATGCCTCTTACACTCCTCATTAAGGCTCTTACACCTTCATTAATAACCTTATCTTCTAGAGTCTTCTTGGCTCTCTTCCCTAAATGGTCACATTCCTCCCTCTTTTAAACACAATCATATTGTGACACTTGTGACAATATGATGCACTTGAAGAAGCACAATCCATGTTCTCTCTTCTAGGCACATCTGGGCCTCTCCTCAGGATTGCAACCTGACCCTTGATTTCTCACCCATTTTCTATAAAATAAACCTCATTCCTTCATAATTTCATCCACCTTTCATGCATTGTTATAATGCTAGTTTTGAGAGCAAATCATAAATCCAATTCCAAAGTAGAGTTATAATGTCAGTTGGAAGAACCCCTCTTGAAGCTTGAAGCACATCCATGAGCACACATCCACAACAAATAGAAAAATACAATGAACAAAATGGAGTTTGAATGAGCTTTTAGGAGGTTTGCACTTTCTTCATTTAGCTTATTTCAAGTTTTCATTTTATGTCTTAGCATGCATGTAGTTTAGATTATTACTTGTTGAGTGTTTTGATTCGTTATTATGCTCCCTTCTAATTTTCATAGCTCACACCTACCTACATGGAAATAGATGGAAAATCATTATTTGTTTGACCCTTTTGAACATAAGAACAACCATCAATACACAAGGAACCTACTTGGCGCTTGATGATATCCAAACTTCCTTTTTCAAGGTCAAAATAGCCATCCTTATACTATGCTTGGGAGGTCATTGGGGAAGAATGAACTTCATGCATTTTCTATAACCTAATTATTCATTACTATATGAACTCAGAAATGCATTGGAGTCAGGAAAAATCTCAACAAGCGTTCGAGAAACTCACCTTTTTCCTTGTGAACCTCAAAGTTCCTGATATGACAAATTTGACCCACTTCACCACGTTGTGACATGTTAGGGTAACCTAACAATTTCACCAACCTCTCGAGCATAGATTATCCAAAGAACACTTGTACATAAAAAGATCTTGATGACTCATTGAAACAATTTGAAGACTTCAACGAGCCACCAAGGTAACATTAGGGACTAACACATGTGACAACTAGAATTAACAATAAGAAGCTCATGAACTCATGTAAATTAATAAGTAAAACATTATGATGTGCTAACGAGTGAGGCCCATGATCATTTATGTTAACACAAATTACACAGATGCATATTTTCAAAGGTTAAGTCATCATGTGAGGGAATCATTAGGATTTAATATAAAGATTAGGAAATACGATAAGGCCAGAGAGATAACACATGGAGAATTACCCTTGAGGGATAACCAGCTTAGGATAGAACAAATACTAAGTGGCTGATCAACCAACAAACTGCAACCCTTAGAATATAAATTTTAAAAGGATTTCAACTAGGTGGATAGGTCAACATCAAAATAGAAGACAGTGCCATAATTTGAACTTTTAAAAGCACAGGGAAACACAACAAAAAATATAATCCCAAATCTCTTGCAGAATACAATTCTAAAAAGACCTAATAGGTGTTTATAGAAAAGATATGTGTACCTTGACTAAATCTTTCTCAAAATTGTGTCTTTAGAATTTGGGAAACTGTTGTGAGTGACACTAGAGGAACACAATTTTCACCATTGAATTTATTTGAAAAATGCTATTTTTGAGAAAAGACTATGACTACAGAGCTGGGAGAATTATACCTAACTATTATATTATTTTCTAATATCATAAAATTTCTCTTCTTTCACAATTCTTCTCTTAACTCTCAAGCATCTGTAAAATTCTTAAACACTTGTAAAATGACTTCTTTAGAGTTATTTTTGTTTTGAATTCCTTACCATTAATTTTCCATTTGGATCTAACAAGGTTCAATGCTAAGTAGGTGGGACTCTTTGGTGCCAACATTAAAAAAAACACTTGAAATAAAAAAGAAGTGATTTTTTGAGAGGTCAAAACTATTGGTTGGATCCAACAAAGTTTTTGAAATCTCATGTTATCTCTACCTTGTTTTCTTCTCTTCATTCTCTTGAAAATCCTTTACAATCTTTTATTTGTGAAGCATGGCTGTGATTTTGGTGTCAGGATTTGATGAGGTTGTCAAAGCCTTATTGGGCTCCATAGGGAGTTTTGAAACTCACTTTTTCTTGTATCTAATTCATCAACAAACATCTCTCTTTTCAATAGGGAAAATCTTAATGAAAGTTTTGAGTTAGGGGTCGACTTTGAAAGGTTGTGAAAACCTTGTTAGGGCCCAATAATCAGTTTTAAACTTGTTAGCATTATGATATGTGTTGTCATTGATGTCAACCATTTATGGTGTGACATTAATGCTTGTCTACAAAGGATTTACTTTCTAAGGTTATGATTTATGAAGAAGACTAAGATGATTATGGAACTTACTGAGGCTGTGACATTGATTGCTAAAGAATATTTACAAAGGATTTACTTGCTAAGGTGATGAATGATTAAGAAGATTTCAAAAGAGGAATAAGGAAGTTAGTGAGGCTATGGCATTGAATCAAGAAAAATATTTGATTCTGGAAGACTAGAATAAGCATGAAAGACTATTTGAAGATCTTACTAAAGATTGGCTTCAAATGATGGATGCTTGCATGTAATACTCTGCTAGGGAACCCTCAGCACACAAGGTCGAATATGCACTAATTTGTTTTTTAACAATAAGATATAACAACATATTATAAGTGCAACAATAAAAAATGCATAAGCTTAAACAATATAACAATGATCCTGAATCGATTGTACAAAAGTAGAATAATTTAGATACTTAAAAGGATTCCATGACATAATAAATACACACTTGAAATGGAGTACACACTTTCACAATTTTACAATCATAACAAGAATACAACCATTCTCATAATCCATCCAAACAAAGATTCATTTTAAGCCCAAATATAAAAGAGAACTGAAGAAATTCATATTAAATCCAAAAATAAACTATGAATACATGAGAAGTATCCTTGAAATATAAGGAATCCAAATATACAATTTATTTTTACCTAGACCCTTAGGGGGTGCCATTTGTTACCTATGCATACAAATTCTTATCCTAAAATAAGAAGTGTATGCACCATTTTTTGAGGTCGATGTGCCATTCTGTGAGGTCTATGCACTATTATAAACATTGGATGCACTGAAACAAAGAGCCTATGCTCTACTCTATGAGTCAAGATTAAAAAGCTAAGCTAACAAGGTCTTCTCAGTTCCATGATTAAGTAGGCTTGCCTACACCAATGAAAAACATAAGATACAAGATTTATCCACATTGATGAGTACCATATACACACTGATCGAGGAAAAACTCACTCAATTAAAAATAAAGCATAAACATAAAGATATTACACTATGAACATAAGCATCCATACATGCATAAATATCAAGTGCATATACATAATCAATAAAAGCATAAATATACATAGAATCATGAGCAAGATGAAAATAAGGTTTGGAGCACTCAATGCTCAAAGTCTCTGTCTCTAGAAGAAGGCCATCATCTATACACCAGTCCCTAGTAGTGGTAAAGTGCAACATCACCCTACCATGTGGAACCCTTAGTACTACCCCACTGTGCTTGCAGAGATAGTAAACTTTCCACAATCATAAGGGTACAAACATACACCAAGAAGGATACACTCATGCCAAACAAATGCATAACTCAAAGGAAAAACACAAGGTTTGAGTGAAATCACAGTGCAGGTAACATAATACAATAGGTTAGGGTCACTACTCAGAGCTAACAAGGGTAAAATTAAGGGAATCTAGGTGGACATTTATTACTTGGCTCTGAGTAATCCCAAGTAGCATCAAGTCTTCTATGAATGTCCGTAGATGGCCAAGATCATTATGTATATTTGATCAACACCCTTGGAAGGATAGATAAAATTTCTTCTATAAAAATCCTCAAATGACTAGACACAAACTTACTTTCTATCAACACCCTCGGGTGCCCAGGTAGTCCATTACTCTTATCAATATATTTTAACCCCAATTTTTTTTTTTTTTATGTTTTCCCTTATTAAGAAATTCTTCACTTGGCCTGTAAAAACCACTTATGGGCTAGGTTTCATGTAAGAAGTGACTCCACACCTCTGCCCAGACAATAAACCATCTCATTTTGCAATGAGGGACAATGTAAAATGCATAAACACATAATGCGAAAGGGAAGTCTCAAGTCACCAAAAAAAAAATGACTCTCAAAGTCATAAAGAACCACCATAAGCATGGTAATCTTGATTGGTCTCAAACCAAGGGTGAAGGTCCCAAGGGATCCTGACATGGCACACTCAATGTGCTTGGGATTAAGTCTCAAAAATTGACATCATGCAATCAAAATATGATCATAAATCAAACATTGAGACAACCAAAAATGGACAAAATGCAATTACAAGTGCTCACGACACACTCAACTAAGCACTTTTCTAGGATCGTAGATTCCAAGGTGAATGCAAAAGATACAAGGTAAAACAACTAAATGGCCAAAAAAAACTACAATATTCTAAAATAACACATGCCACAATGGCAATACACAAATCTAGGTGACACGCAAAATGATACGCCCGTGAAAACACCTAAATCTAAAACTTGAAATTAAGCTACAAAATTAAAACCCATTTTCTCTTAGGCACCCAAAAAAACACTAATCCAATAATTTTTTTTGTTCTGGATACAAACGAGAAAATAAGAAGCATAATGGTACAAAAACCAAAATGCAAACCCTAGTTACTTGTAGAGAGCCCACTAGGTAACTAAAAACTACAAGAATGTGGGTAGTACTAACTCAACCCACGAAGAATTTACAAACAAGAAACAACTTAAACAACTAAGAAACAAATAAAATAACAAAGGCCCTACCTTGTAGAAAAAGGAGAAACTTGTAAATATGAGGAATAAAATAAATTCCACTCAAAATATTGAAGTAGCTCCACACAAATGAGAGGATTTACGACGTGATTCCAATTAGTTTCTACCTACCAAAACTAAAAACCGAGTCAATCAAAATGAACAGAAGATTTAATTTCTCCAAAATAATTTGGAGCAAATTCCAAATTCTTCAAAAACCCAAAAGTGATAAAGTGAGTTAAAATAACTCTTTTCTAAATAAATAACACTTTTTTCCCAAAAATCCCAAAAAGGAAATTAAAACAAATCACTTAAATAATTCCAATGAACTATTGATTTTTCCAATTTAAACAAAATCTATTCCAATTAAATGGAATTCGGTTACCACAAATTAGCCGAGAATTAAATGAAGTTCCCAAATAAATTAACAATTAAATAGAAATTCTAACTCAATCACGATAACTGTGATACTAAATGCACATATATATAACTAGTCTATCACAAAAGCATATGAAATATGGATTTACCAACATGTACCAGAGGAATAATTATAATAATTGATACATCACCCATATAGGGATGATATTGGCTTAATAATGATTGAGTGGTGAAACTATGTCCTGTGCCATTGTCGGAGATAAAGATACAATCAAAATATTTAATCAAGTAGGATGATGTCCGGTACCTATTTACTAAAACATGCAAACATCAAGTGTAGCTGCTCATAGTATAAATAGTTGAAGCACATGAACATACACAATATAAAACAATGATGGTGAACAAGGTATCTTGTAGATCTCACAGATGAGTACCTATGACTTCGTATCTCTTCGTACAAACACATCAAGTATGATCTATAAGCATTGTGATATAAACATAGTAGTGAACAATATTTCATTTAATATTGAAAGAAGTTCATTTAAATACAAAGCATTAATATAACTATTTTCCGTAATATGAGCATATATTAACAAAAAATAATAACTGAAGTACCCAACAACATATATGATGCAATAAACCAAAATCAATTATATATAATATGATATAAATAAACCAATCTTCTTGAAAGAACAATATACTAGATATCATCATAAAGCATCTTGTTGCATCAAAACAACATCATCATGCATATATGTTAAAATGTAAACAACAGTATAATTTAGTATCTTATCCAATCATGATACTAACAACCAAAATAATTTGTTGTCATCAAATTCATCTCTCTATGCAGATAATCTTAGAATAAAATAAGAGTCTATCTCAGATCAAAATAATCATGGAACAGAATGCAATAACAGGATGCATGACATCCTCCCCCATAGGCCTAGTCTTACTCCTGGAAGAATGCAAAAAGATAGGGGTACACAACTCTCAACCATGAAGCATCCTCCCAAGTAGCTAAAGTATCATCACTCAAGTCCTATTGAACCCTTACCTTCTCTATGTCTCTTCCCCTAAGGGTCAGCCTCTGATGCTAAATAATGTAAATGGGCTCCAAAGAAAGCTATATGTCCTCTACCTACAAAGAACTATAATCAAGAACATGGGTCACATCAAGAATATACTGTCTGAACACAAAAACATGGAAAATATCATGGATTTGCGATAGGCTAGGTGACAATGACAAGTGATAGAAGGCAAGATGAATCCTCTCAAGGATCTCAAAAGTTAAAACAAAATGTGATGTTTTCTTAGAGCCATTACCATAAAGGATGGGGCTCTTTCGTGGCCTAACTCATAAAAACACACTATCACCCACTAAGAAGTGACAGTCCAATCTATGGGAACTGGAATACTTCTTCTATCGATCCTGAGAAGTAACCAAATGCTCTATAATATGAATCACTTGCTACTCCATATACTGAAGCATCTCATGACCTAAAACTACATGGTCTTCTAAATGATCAAGACTCAAAGGTATATAGTACAGTTGACCATACAAGGCCTAAAAAGGAGACATGCCAAGAGAACTATGATACCCATTATTATAAGAAAACTCAACCAAGTATAAATAGTCCTCCCACCTTGTCTACTGATCCATCACATGCATGTGAAGCATATCCTAGAGAACCTGATTCACCTACTTTGTCTGATCATCAGTCTTAGGGTGACATTTTGAACTAAAATTAAGTCGTGTGCCTAAAGCATACTAGAGAGATCTCCATAGTGTAGAAGTAAACACTGAATCTCTATCCGAAATGATCTTGCAAGGTACCTCAAGCAGCTAAAAAATATCCTCCATGAAAACATGTGCTACCAAAGAAATAATATAAGAAGCTCTCATGGGAGAAAATTCACCCACCTTGGACAACTTGTCAATAGTAACCATAATGGAATCATGACAATGCGATGACATAGGTAGCTCAGTAATTAATTAAGTAGATATAGTGTCCCACTTCCATTCAAGAAGGGAATCTGGCTGCAAAAGACATGCCAGATGTTGATGCTCTACCTTCACTCTCTGACACTCAAGGCATACAACTACAAAATTGGAAACATCATGCCTCATCACTTCCCAAAAGTAAAAATGTCTCAAATTGGCATGCATCTTCTTGATGCCAGGATGCACAGAATATGGTGCACAATGTTCCTTAGAAAAAACCAATGAATGAAGATCACTTGACACCAACACATAAATACACCCATGGTGTTGCAAAATTCCATATGACTCAAAAGAGTAACCTAAAAATTAACCCACAAGGTTACGTTCAAACTCAATCTTTTCTCTCACTTCTTAATACCAAGTGCCACTAGGTAAAGCCTAAAGAATACAACTACCCAAATCTTTCCAAGTGAAAAATAGAGATCTCATGCCTTCTCCTACTTAAGGCATCTGCCAAAATGTTCTCTTTCCCTTTGATGTAACGAACCTCAAAATTGTACTAAAATAGGAATTGCATCCAATGATATTGTAGTGCATTTAGGGTCGGCTAAGAGAATATATATTGCAAGCTGCAATGATCACTATGAAACTCAAACTTGTGACCCAAAGGGAAATGTCTCTAGTGCACTAGCATAAACACAACTTCCTTTAACTCCAAATTGTGGGTGGGGTAGTTCAACTCATGATCCTTGAGCTTCTAGGACTCATATGTAAGAACTCATCCCTCCTGCATAAGAAATTCTCCCATACCTTCGAACCAAGCATTCGTGCACACCATGAACTCTCCTACAAGATCTGACACTACTAAGATATGTGCACTGGTCAAATTTTCTTTAAGAGTCTAAAATACTGACTCACACTGCGTGGACCAAACAAAATTCTTCCCTTTCCTCTGAAGATAAGTGATAGGATGAACAACTCAGAAAACCCCTTCATGAATTGGTGGTAATAACCCACCAAACTTATGAAACTAATGAACCTCAAGAACACTAGTCGGTGCTGAACAATTCATAATAGCTTAGTTGTTTGAAGGATCCAAAAAATTACCCTCTTTCAAGATGATATGGCCCAAATATCTTACCTTAGTCTGGAAGAACTCACATTTGGCCAGGTTACCAAAAAAATGATGGTTAGGAAGACACTGTGAAACCTAATGCAAATGACCCTCATGTTCCTTCATAGTCCTTGAATACACCGAAATTTCATCTAGAAATACAAGGAAAAAATGATCAAGTTAGGTGCTAAACACATTGTTCATCAAACTCATGAACACTGATGGTACATCAGTCAACTTAAAGGGTACAAATATAAAATCATGATGCCCATATCGAGTGCGAAAAGATATATAATGAATATCAACCTCATGGATATGAAGCTGATGGTATCCTAACTTAAGATCTATTTTTGAGAACTCTCATTCCCTACATTTGATCAAATGAATTATCAATCCTCAATAAGGGATATCGGTTCTTCACCATCACCTTATTCAACTACTAGTAATCAGTGCACAAATAGAGGGATCCATATTCTTCAAAAAAATGATTGGTACACCCAAAGGGGATACACTAGTTTGAATATGGTCCCCGGTCAATACCTCCTCTAACTACAACCAGAGCTCACTCAACTCTTGAGTGGTCATATGGTAAGGTTCCCGAGAAATAGGCTCAGCTCTAGAAATGAAATAAAAATGGAAATATATGTCATGTTTTCATTCAGTCGCGTGATCTTAGAAAGAACCAAGAGTTAAGTCAAATCTTATGAGATTTAGCGACAGTCGTAGATGCTAAGAAGATCTTGTGGTTGGATTTTAATCATGAGATGAAAGTGTAGATTAGTAAAAGTTCCTAAGATTTAACGCTAGCCATTGATGAAAGAAAGAATCAAGGGTGGGCGTGTGATCTCAAAATAATTTCATAAAGAACATAGATATTGAGAGATTTAATGCTAGCCGTTGATGAAAGAAAGATCAGAGGGCTCGCATTTAATCCCTAACTAAACTCTTAGTTACATAAAACTTTCAGTGACTAAGAGATTCACTCAGTCGCCAAGTCTTGAGATAAACTATGGTTAGACAAAGCTCAGTCAAGTTTGATATAAATGAATCTAAACCGTAGATTAAGTGAAAATCTTGTGGCTAGCGTCAAATCATTGAGAAAAGTAAAAAAGTCACAAAGCTTTCAGTGATTCAGAGAAAATGATTTAAATGGTGACACATGTCTAAATTATTTCAAATCCTATGGCATGCGTGAAGTCTCAAGTTAAACCTGTGGTTAAGAAATCTATTTTGAAATTTGATTTTCATTCATTTGTGTAGTCTCAGAACCAACTGAAGTTAAAGTTAAAACTTACAAGATTTAGCGCAAACCATTAGATTAAAGGGTGATCAACAATAGTCGTGCAATCTCCAAACAGATTCAGTTAGTATAAAAGGATCAAGAGACTTAACATTCTCCATTGATGAGATTTAGGTCAAATGGTTTGTGTGAAATCTCTAAGCTAACTCATGGTAAAGAATAACCTTTAGCGACTTCAAATTTCTTTCAGTCACGAAGTATCTAAAGAAGAAAGGTTAAGTTGTGTGGGAAAGTTGGGTTTAAAAGGAAAGATTTCAACCGTAGATAGGTTTCAAATCGAGCGGTGTGCATTTAATCTCAAGATGAAACCAGGGTAAAGGCTACCTCTCAGCAACTAAGAGATATAAAAATCATGCAATCTCCAAAAGAAACTGCGGTAAGAGTATGGTAAAGTCATAATGGTTTTCTCTCGCGCCATGATGTAAAAGATTAGCCAATTAAAGAGAGGATTTTGACAGCTTGTATAAGATCTACTGAGTTGTAGTAAAATAAGCCAATCATATCAATTTTTAGGCTATTTTACATATAATAAATTTTTAAAATGACAAAAGCACTCATGAAAATCCCTGTTGGCTCATTCAAAATTGATAATCTGTCAACTTCAAACGCCACGGCTAGGGGAAAGAATTAATGTCACGGTATGCATAATTAAGACAGAAGTGACTGAATGAAGTTCTCAAATTCTCAACCATCTTACTGCATTGATTCCTAAAGTGATAAATAGACATAGCCTTCATACATTTCATTTTACCAAGTTTTCAGAGCATTCAGAGCCAAAAGACTGCATAATTTTTAGAGCATTCATAAGTAGAGAATTGTGATTTTTAGGGTAATTTTACAGTCAAGAGCCTATCTTTTTCAAAATAGAATTGTCTCAGTAAGGTATCCAAATATTAGTAAATATGAGTAGATCAACCATGAGTGGATCTTCAACCAGTGGATCATCTAAAGGAGCAGAAGATGAACAGAAGGGGAAAAGGAATTACTCTGATGAGTTTTTGGCTCTATTGCCTGGAAGAAGTCAAGGAAAAAAGGTAAATGATGAACTCTTTACAGATGATTTAGTGAATTTTAGAGACCCTAGGACACCAAGGGTTTCTGGTTATCATCTGTTTAAGTATTTTTATAGTAATAGTGATAACTCAATTCCTATTTCAAACCCATGGACATCAGGCTTAGCCAAGTTGATTGTCCCTGATATTTTCCTAGATACAAATTTGTTATTGGAACTAGAAAAAAATTATGACCCCCTTTCCAAAACCACAAATAAAAGTGATGGAACATCTCTGGTCACTCTAGATAGGACCTGTTTTCTGAAAGCTTTTAACCTATACCATCCTTGTTCTACAGAGATTAATTTGAAGAAATTAGAGAATAGATATACCATGGAAGCTTCCATTGTTTCCAAACTAATCTAGGCCCATGTGCCTATGTCCAATAGGAATTATATTGCTTCCATTCTAGGTACTGCACCATATTTCTAGAAAGCTTTAAGCTTCTATATGAAGTACATTGCTTATGGATTGTGCAAGGTTTTGGGAGTAGATGCTGGTCTTGAGAGAGTATCTGCAAACATGTTGATGATCATTTTAGATTTGAAAAATTCACATGTCAATACTGATTATGAATATATTCAATATGTAATTGACTGAATGCATCAAGGTTTAATTGATATATGCACTAAGCTCATCCCTAAATTTAGGAACTATTCTCTATTGATGCATTTGATCTTATTCTTCAATGTTAACAGTATGGATACTCATAATTTGAGGCCTAGGGTATATTATTGGTGACAACTAAATCTTGTACAGTTATGGCTTAGGGTTTGGAACTACAACTCCCATGATAATGAATTTTGTGCTTTTCATATTTGGATTGTATATCCTATTTTGGAGATGCTAGGAGAAAATATGACAAGATTGCCCACCAAAGTTTTACAACTCCTAAGACCTTGTCAATTTGTAGATAAATCTCTAGGAGACCATAATTGTGGAGATTTCTATTTGGAGAAGACATTCACTATAATAAAGGGTTTATGGGTGTTCTCAACCACCTCATATCCTCCCAAAATATGTGTGCCCCAGGATAACTGCAATGGAATTCATTTGGCAGTTGATATGGATTGATAAGGAGCACTTGGTTCCTCATAGGAAGGTACATTTACACCCAGACAGTTCAAATTTTTTCATTTCTTAATTGGTAAGAGAGCCCTGGATTCAATAAATAAATGGTTGAGTCATTATAGAATGAATGTGGCCATATATAGTTATGTGGACCCAGAGGTTTTTATTAAAGGTGCTAAGAAAATTTTGACTCCAAGTATACCAGATGTCAATGAACATGAGGAGTGTATAGAAGAAGATTTAATTAGAAAAATCCTAGAGAATGAAGAAGTAACCAGAAGGGCTTATCAATAGCAAGATCTGGTAAGCCTGGAAAATAAAATAAAAAATAAAGGGATTGCCTTTGGGGGGTTCTTTCCTGGAGTATCCTACTTACAAAGACTTGATAAAATGATGGAGTTTTATAATGCCTTGTACACTCAACTTGAGGTGATAAGAGAGGACAAGGAAAGAGGCCCTGATAAACACTCTTCCTCATATTATAGTGACATTAGTTATTCAGTGCATAGTCCTCCTCCAATGGATCAACCATTTTTTTACAAAGGAACAACCACCCTTAATAGAGGAGAACATAATAATGGACCTTACTCAAGTACCTGACATTGAGGTGACTAATGTACCACGTAAGAAGAAACAGAAAATTAAGTCAAGGGAACCTTCCCATGCTAAGGAACAAGAGAAGAAAAAGGACATGATAAGTGCCCTAATTACTGGTAATAGAGCTTATGATCATCAGTTGAGGAAGAGCATTAGAGAAGGAAAAAAGATAAAAGGGGATGAACAAGAGGAAATTGAAATGCCCATCCTATTATGCCAAGATGAAAGGATATTTCATCAAGAACAATTCTTGAGTGATGACAACTTCATCAAGACTAAAGAATTCAAAGATTACTTGATTTTGGTGAAGAAACAACAAGTTGGATCACAATTCCATATAACAGGGGGAGAGACAATGCCTAATGGAGCCTTGCAGGCCTTGCAAGAATATGATCCTGAATCTGAAATAATGACACCAAAAGAAGCAAGGAAATTAGTTAAGTCCAGTGGGATGTTACTCGTAGAAGGATGGGATTTAAAATATACCTTCATCATTGATCAGATAAGGAGACAACCAGATGCAAACTTTCCTTTAGAGACACAAATTGGTGACATGATTAGGGGATGTGGATATGATCCACGATCTCAAACTTTGGCAATGTGTGCCCTTGCACCAAAAACACAAAAACCCTCTCTAATCAACATGTAAGAAAAATAGGATGGGGATAAGATCATTTGGTCTATCCACAACACTGGTGATTTAGAGATCTCTCAAGCACTCACTCACTTTGCACATTTAAATGAAGCTAAAATAGAGCAGATGTCCAAAAGATATCAAAAGCTCTTTGATGAATCAAGTGCAGTGGTAAAAGATAGGGAATTGTGCTTGATCAAGATCAAAGCATTAGAAGGAAGGGTGGAAGAATTGGATAAGAAACTACAAGAGGACCCAAAGGCTATTCTTCCCCCACCAAAGAAAGTTGCAGATGCTAAGACTAAAACAATAGAGGATATCTAAGCATGGATAGAGATAGTAGGCACTGATCAGAATAGGGTGGCTTTGGAAGCCTTGTGGAAAGTTTTGCAACATAGGATTAATATCATAAAAGGGAAACCTAATTTAGTAAATAACACTTACAGTAAGTTTCTTGACCTTGAAATAGAGGTGAATAGTCATATTTCAATTTTGAACCCTTATTTTGGAACTTGGTCAGGTAGAACTTCACTTTTTGAAAGGCTAGGAGCCCTACAACCACATAGGGTAGATGTTCCAAATATTTTCAATCAAGTGGTAGAAGAGGTTGAGAAGATTGGAACCACTTTGTCTTTCTTCAAAGGCAAGGCAAATCAGATACAAGCTAGAATTAGTATGTTTGGACTAGACTATAACATGTTTACTCCTCCAATAAAGGGAGATAATAATAAGATTCAAACAATATTAGATTGGAAAGGTGAATTTGATACCTTACCGCCTATCAAAGATGCATTTATATCAGATGATGTTACTTTAGATATGGATAGTATAATAAAACTTTAGCTGAGGCATTTAAGGCAAAAATAGACTTTATTAAGTTTTTGGTAGATGTCAGGCTCATCATAGATGCAAAATGTGATATAAAAAAGGAACAAATAAAGAATATCCAGAGCTTTAATTGGCCTTTAGAGGCAGAGGTTGCAGCATGGGATGCTCTCACCAAGCCCAAGTGTTGACGGGACTTTGGTGACTGGGTCCGCTAGCATATGTAAGTTATCACCGGGTACCGGGGTATCAGCCAACTTCGCCTGCAAAGGTTATTCGGGGAAATGAGATTCCCCAGGCCTCCAAGCACCTAAGGGTTGGGTCTCGATGGTGTAGGGGCTCAGTTGGGGAGATGTGACTATTTTCAAGGGGGATAACTAGTTTCTTCAACTTGTTCTCTCTGGGGATTCAAATAGGTGAGGTCTCTCCAAGCGCGCTTACACTTAGCAAATAAATTGAAAAAGATCCTACAGAGTTAGAAATATTTGATCTACCTATAGTTATGCTAAACATTCAATACATCAATAATGCTCTGATATACTACACTAAATACCAAAGAAATACACAACTATCAGTTCATATTTTATCAGTAGCAAGGGAAAGGAGGTCATTAATCTACTTAAAGTATTAGAGCAGAAGACATGAAGAAAATTAAACATAAAATACCATTAACTTAGAAGACAAAGTACCAACAATGTCATTGCAAGAACTCTCTCTTCTTCATTATAATTCCTTCTAGCGAGCACTGGTACGTGGTAGAATGGTAGCTCTAAGGGAGCATCTAACTACTGAAAGCTTAAAGATCAAGGAGCATTGAGCTCTGCAACTAAAATGAAAATACTGCTTTTCTATCACTATGGAATGCAAAATCATCAATTTGGCCAACCCTTGGAATAGGGCCAGAGTTACTATTTATATACATTTTCCTTCTAACCCTAACCCTAACCCTATTTTACATCTTGCCATAAAATATATTATCTAGTGGCTGGTACTACCTGCACCACTTCACAAAAGACCTCGAGACAGAGAAGGTCTGACATGTCAAAAGAATAAGACAAGAAAATGGAGTGGAAGAATCGGCCTCGAGAAGAGAGCCGGGAAGGAGAAGGAAGAAATCTGATCCCCCAGGGATCGAGGCTACATGCCTCATAAATGAGAAAAGTGGCACCCTGTCTCCAATGTGCCAGGTGTACTTTTGAAATGGCACCTCAGGAAGACCAACTGTCAGGAAACTTCTTGCTAGTTTGATGTGCCTTGATGTAGCTAACTACCCTCTAATAACCTTTATTAACTTCTTTGAAAGTGACCAGTCAGCCTTGGAAACTGGGACGCAGATCACTGAAAGAATAAAAAAATGTAGGATTCGGGACTCCGAGATCCAGGAACTTACGTTCCAAAAGAATAGTGAATACAAAAACACTTAGGTTTTCTCCAGCCCCCAGACAATTTTTATTGTTGCTTATTGTCATTGAAGCTCTAGAGGAGATGGGAGATTCCATCTTCATCAATTTATTTAAGGCTAGCCCACCGGTACTTAGCCAGCTCAATTTGTTCCCCTAGGTCTGGAACATTCCCTTTAAATTCATCGGCCATCTTTGCCACATCATGGCCACTGAGTATCATGTGAGTTATTCTCATCATTTGGGCTCCATATATTCCCTTCAGAGATTGATACCTTGACTCCATTAGCTCATCAAACTTCCCCAAAACATACTCCTCCGGTGTGCATGTGTCGGTGCTGAATGGATCAGCTCCGGAGACCTTCATAACAAAAGACTTATATAAGTTGAAATAATATTTTACTACATTAACTTTATCTCGTAAAGTCACCACCAGTTGCTTGATTATCCCCAATGTGAGGTCAAGTCTTGAATGCTGGGTCCTCACAAAATTGAAGGACTCTTCCCCCAAAATTCTCGACTCAGAAACAATATCTTCTCCGAGGCCGAGGAGCTCTTCTAGCTCGAATTTCCATACCTCATAATTTTTTATGTCACCCTCCCATATGTTGATAATAGTTTCGGCCTAATGCAAAACATGGTGAGCCACATATAAATCTGGGAGGGTGGACACCAGGAAGCGCCGAACATTTCCCAACTATAAGGTGACCCATTCATCGACTGCTTGGGCCTTCTTTTTCATCGCCTGTAGTGAGTCTATGTCACTCTGTGACAGTGGTGTATTAGAGGTAGAGGCCTCCAGAGGTATAACATTGATAGGTTGGGCTAGCTCAATTAGCAACCCCATAAGGTTTGCATTTTTCTCTTTTCTTGCCTTGAGCTTTTGAGCCTCCTTTTCATAGCGAGCCTCCACTGCCTTGGCCGCTTCTTTTAATAGGTCTACCTCACCCTGTTTTCCCCTCTTCCCCAGTGACACCTCTATGATATTATAATCTATGGCCTCAGTCATTTCTTCATCTGTGTCTAGGGGAGGTGTTGCTATCACTACAACTGTTTGTCCACCCGGTTTGGTTTGAAGAGTGTGAACTGTCTAGGCTTTCTTGGCCTTTGGCAGGTTCTAGGCCTGAGCCATCATCTCGGCCAGAGAAAGATGGGCTCTGTGGGTTGGTGGGGCCTTCCTTTTTCTAGTTTCTATTAACCATTGTGAAGGTAGGGGTGGCTTATTAGCCAAAGCTTGTTCTTGTGGCTTCTCCCCGATATCCTGCTGTGCCTCCTTGGTAGTGTGGGTCTTGCCCAGCTCTTTTCCTGTATCCTCCGATTCATTGGCAACGTTTCCCTCCATGAAATATATTTCTTTTGCCCCACCATTTGTATCTTCGGCCATATTTAGGTCTTCATCGGCCGCCTTGGGGGTTTCTTCTTCTTGCTATTGTTCCTCCTCAACCTCTGTTGCTGGGATGTCCTTTTCTACCAGTACATCCTTTGGTAGTGGGGGAGGCAATGGGAAAAGGTTTAACGTTTGGGCTACAGTGATTACCTCCCCAAAGGATACCTTTGGGAGTGGTGTTTGGAGCATGACAGTTGGGGTCACGATTGTTCTCGAAGGTTCAGTTTCCCCAACCAATGTCATTTTCTCACTTTGCTCCTGTTGGTTTTCTCCTGTATCTTGTATCTCTGGGACTTCAGAGGCAATCTCTTATTCTATCTCTTTCTCTTCTTCTACCTGCTCCTCCTGCTCCTATGCAGGTTCCTATTCTGGAGCTTCTTCTTGCTCTGGGATTTCACCCTCCGATTGTTTGATGTCCCCTTGTAAATTCCTGAACTCGTTGGTTGTAAAACCATCATCAAATTTGTCTTGCGGGGGAGGATTGGCCGGGACATGAGCAGGCTCTGGTTCCCTCTCTGGGTTCGGTGAGTCAAAAGAAAGGATTTCAACTTGTGGGATCTGAGGCATCCCTAGCTCTGGCTCTGCCTTGGGTTTTGGGTTAAGACTTTTCTTTCTCCTAGTGACTAAGGGTGGCCCTGCATTCCTTAGTACTTCTTGTTCTTCTGGATCCACCCCCATTGCCCTGACCATTAGGGCTACTAGTGAAGGGGAGGAGGGAGGACAAACTAGTCCATTCATGAGTATTGGATTAGCCAGCTATGTGATTAAATTCTCCCTCATCTACTGGGAGGCTACTATCGATTGCTTTAGTTGTTCCTTTATTGGGTCTCCCACATAGTTGGGGTCTCCATTATTCCATTTCCCCTTTCTCCTCCTTGTGAAGAAGTCCCAGCTCTTGGGGTTAACTTTGGGATCAGCTGGGCAGCCCTAAAGACACTCTCAGGGCACACCTTCTTAAAGTAGGTGTGGCTGCGTTCGACCACATCACAGGTAAAATCTTCAATGGTGGGCCCCTCCTAGGCATTCCAGTTTACTGGTGGGAGGGCCAACTTATCAATCCCCTTTTCTTTATACTATGGATCTATTATGGATCCAAAGTTTGAGAAGTCATCTGGAAATATCCAGAGCTTTAACCTTTCCATCATTCCCATGGTCATCCGGACGTAATGCTAGCTCCGGACTTCTGTGTCATCTTGAAAATATTACTAAAAGTCTTCCATGTGGTATTGGTGGGGCTTTGATGCCCGAGGAAGTTCCGATGCAATTTTTCCATGCAGATCAAAATTCTTCCACGCCAAGTAGAATTCTGTTAAGTTGTAGCTTTTGAGCTCATTGTCTGCTTCCTTGGCCGCGGCCAGACTGCACTAGTAATTCCCACAAGTAATTGGGAATGGGATGTTTGTCACCTTCTTCAAGGCATAGAAGGCATGTAGCTCCATTATTTTTCTGTAATATTCTAAAAGAATTATCTTGTTCCCACAATGTTTGGGTAACAAGTAAGGTTTCCCAGAGAAGCCGGTTACCCTTATGTATGTATATTGATGGAACTGTATATAATAATGGCCGTAACTTATTACCAGATTCATCACCTCTATGGAGAGGTGGTACCCTGCATCTCAGGTAAGTGTCAGCAGGTTGTAATAGATAAAGGCATCATTCACACAGAAGAAACTGGGGAAACTGGCCCCCCATTAGATTTGTGGGAAAAAGTCACAAGGAGCCTTCTGACCCAGGCCAATCCCAAGTATGCCCGATGTAAGTAATCCATTGGTGGTGGGCCATTATTGTGCCAGGGCCCAGAGAACATAAGAAGTCATATAGAACTTTTGCTTTTGAACCAACTGTAGAAACTGAGAATCTACATGGTTGGAGATGATGGCGGCCTAATCAAAATATTCTCCCTTGGTGGAGATGCCAAGCAGAAAATAGTACATCCATGCTGAAAATTCTTGGGCATGGGGTTTCCTGAAGACTTGGGATAGTGCTATTATCCCCATCTGGATACTTTCTTTAAATTTGGACCAGGGGAGTTCTAGCTTCATTCTCTTTGGATCCCTCTTCGGGGTCTTGAGCCAATTGTTATTTATGTATATTCAGGCCATTTCCTCCAACGGTTTGAACTGTGCTAAGGCATCTTCTCTGGTAACCATAGTTGGTTTGTCAAATTGAGGGATCCCCAAGCCCATTTGGAAGGTAGCGGCGTCAAGAGACACCATAGGGGTAGGATACCCGGTGGGTTCTGGGGCTACGAGCATGATGGCCCGAATAGAAGAGTTGTAATGTGCTGCAAGTGTGAGGATTAACTCTGGAGACTGCACTAAGCATGGAAAATAGGCAGCCTTGAGGATCCTAGAATCCCTGACATTGATCGCCAGTGGATCCTCGGACTACCAATGAATGTACATTATTTTCACCAAGGCCTGCATCTCAGCCCACATCCTGACGCTAGTGTCGGTGATCAATTAAAATTTGGAATCAATCCTTGATCCCATGATGGCATTATCCTTCATGTATTTCATACTGAGGGGCAATTTTTCCAAGGCCCTCTCCATTTTGGATTTTACGGTTGCCCTGGTGACCGCCGCAGAAGGAAGTTACGGACTCCCAGGTGGTGAAGATGTAGAAGCCTCAGACATGATGGAAGTATATTGTTCTGGAAACCTACAAGGTAAGGCGGCTATCAGAATGTATAGATAAATAATACTCTGGGATCCGGATATCTTACCACCGTGGCGCCTATTTTTACTGAGAAGTTAGTTTAATTCAAAAGAAAATCCCAGAAAGTATATATATTTTGCAAACTTGAAATTTAACCAATATCCAGGCTCGGGGGTCTCACAATACTTAGCAAAAGAAAAACATGGGTTGGGTGGGTATAGGAGACCCGGTGTCCAGAAAACTAACTATTGGAAGGAGTGCGAAAAGAGAACTGTCAGGCCCATGTGGGCGTCATGTGGCTATGCAATAAATGGAAATTATGGCAACAACGACAGAGCCAACTGTCTGAATATGTGAAAAGAAAAGGCCACTGGGATAGTTTTGAATGCATATGTCAGACGTAAATGGGATAGTCATTAAGGCTGGTTTATGAGGAGAGAGAAAACTGCCTGGTTGAAACTAGCCGAGAGCTGAGTTTCAACTAGGTGGTATCCTGCATGGAATGAGCTTGTGAATTTTGTGAATGAGAACAGAGGAAGAATGACGAGTTTATTACAAAATTGGGTAGATATACACAAAATATACATCATATATAACATATATACATTGGGGCCGAAAGGTATATACATGTAGAATGGAAGGATATACATTAAAATACACTAAATACACAACAGAGCTGAGACAAAATGACTACCCTAAACCATAATGCACAAAAATTTACAAAACTAAATCATTTATAGAATATACTACATCTGCACAGAGGGCAGACAACCCTCTGGCAGAGCCGACCCACCAACAGGCGGTGAACCAGACGCAGAAACAAAATGAAAACACAAGACATAAAGAAACACAAACAAAAGCCAACAAAACACAACAAAAAAGCAAGAAGACGAAGGGAAACCAGACACCAACCTAAAAATCAGAGAAAGGAAAGAAGGAAAGGTGTCAAATGATTTGCAACAACCTCTACCCTCAAAATATCACCCTTCAACACCAGAAACCACCTACAATTATTTAGAACGGCTCAAAATAGCTCGCACTAGACTCTGCTCAAATCGCTGTGGTATCGCTCTGAAATCACTGTGATTGCCTAAGTGTTTTAATCATGGTAATTGTGAAAATGATAGGTGATTTCTATTTATAGATGGGGTAGAAGCAAGTTACCTTTCCTTCTGCGAACTCTAGAATAAGCCGACCTCCAGACTCTGGGCCCAAGGATTCTGTGGGACCATACCTTTTTATGAAAAGAAGACATCGTGGCAAAGAATCCTAGAGTCTGAAATTTGGATCCTGGACAAAGAATGACCAACTCTGGGACTGGGTCCTAGAGACACAAAGGACAAAAAAAAGAAGCAAAAACAACACCGAGGGAGAGAAAATTCGGGGAAGGAAAACAAGGAAACAAGGGTAAGACAAAGGCAATAGCTAAAATAGAAAAAAAAGGGGGACCCAACATTTTGCACATAAAATGTAGGGATGGGGATGCAGGGCATAAAAAATGGTGACTATTTGGGATGAATGCCTTAGCACATTCGAGAACTACAAAATCTTTGGTTAGCAAAAACTGGAACAAATCGTTACTCGAAGTATCTTACTTGTAAAAAGTAACCTGTTTGAGAAAATTTGGCCATACGTGATTTAGTCCATTATCTTTTCATCAGTGATGAAGTGTGTGCTTTGGAAGGAAACCAAGCCGATGACCTCTGGGAGAAGTAGAGAAGAGACACTAATTTTATCAAACCCTGAAGTCATCAGATTTGCTCGTTTCCCCCAGAGACTGAAGTTTTGTCCCATTTCTTTTTCTTGTATGTTTCTAGGTGGGAGGGCGGTACTTCTTTGACCATCAAGCTAAAGCTTAGCTAAATTCAATGGTGGTACTTCTTTCACCCTCTCACCCACCTTAACATGCCAAATAGGGGAGAAAAACCTTAGACCCAGAAAAAATCTTTTAAAAGTTTAGACTTGGGTCAACCAACTAGTGCAACTGATCTACCCTAGATGTGTCTGATTACTTGTCCCTTATTTTTATTTCACTGATTACCAGACTTCCAGAGATAAACCTGATGAAGATTAATCATAATGTACTACCAAACTCATAAAATGACTCTAGAGACTAGACCAATTCCATCATGCTAACAATAGATTCTTAAGTTTACCAACGTTGAAGGCAACGCCCCGGAGACCAGATGTTATGTGAAGCATCCCAATCCTCACAAGAGGGAGAGAAAAATGCTGGAACTCGAAAAGAAATAAAAGAAAATGAAAGGAAACAAAAGAAAAATGGTGGTGGTCCCAGAAGATGACAAACAAGACTATTTACAAGGCAAGCTACCTCCCAACAAGGCACCAGGAAAGAAATATTTACAAGCCAGGAACTTTACATAAAATACAACTTTGGGCAAACCAACCTCATTCGAAATAATGTTTGAGAAACTATCTTTTGACAAGAAATGGGACAAGTTCTCCAATCATGGTGTTAAGGTGGTAGGTATTTGCCTCACAGATCTCTAAGATTAGGTATGGTCCGAGCCAGAGCCGTTGGAACTTGGTATACTTTCCTTTCTTTTCCCGGGCCTTGTCCCATAGTAGGACCAAGTCTGAAATTTGAAAGGCCTTGCATTGGGCTCTTCGTTCAAACCATGATTTTACCACTACTTGATGATGCATGAAATTTTCAAGGGCTGCATCTCGCTATTCCTCCATCCGCATCAGATCTAGGAGCCGAACCTCCATGATATTATCCTGATTGCTAAATTCCTACATAAATTGCAAAAATGGGATCTGTAAGTTGATTGGGAATACTGGGTTCTAGCCATAAACTAGATGGAATGGGGACGTTCCCAGGGAAGCCTTAATTTGAATGCAATCTACCCAGAGGGTGAATCTCAACTTTTGGTGCCAATCCTAGGGGTTCTGTTCTAGCAGGTGTTTGATCACTTCAAGTAGATTTTTGTTTGTCGATTCAGCAACATCATTCCCCTGGGGGTAATAGTTGCTGGAAAACTTCAGAGTGATCTTCTAATTATAGGTCCACTCAAGTAATTGCATCAAAGAAAATGCTGGACCATTGTCACATACTATGGTGAAGGGTATTCTGAATCTCGTGACTATGTTTTCTTCCAAGAATTTAATAACTACGTCTGCCATGTTATTTTTGCAAGGTATAGCTTCAAACCACCAGGTGCAGTAATCATTTGTAGTAAGGATGTACCAATGGTTGGCAGATGAGTTGGGGTTGATTTCCCCAATGAAGTTGAATGCCCATTGGATGAAGGGCCTAGCCTCAAAGACTGGTTGTAAAGGCATAGCTGGATTATGCTCATGGTGTGCCGCGGTCTGACAAGTGTGGCATCTCTAAATGTGAGTGTAAACATCTTTGAATATGCAGGGCCAATAATATCTGGCCTGGAGGATCTGATGGGTAGTGGCGTCGGTTGAGCCATGCCCAGTCCCAAACTGTCCATGAAATTCTTCAATCATTTTCGCAGCTTGGTCCCTATCAATGCACTGAAGGTACACTCCCTCATAATTCTTGCAGTAAAGCATGAAGTTTTTGATCATGAAGTGAGCACTTTTCATCTGCAGAGCGTGATATTTATTGGGAGGTAACCCCTCTAGGCATTTTTTGTTTAATATTAAGTACACCAAATCTTTGTACCACGGGTCTCAGGTGATGGACTCCACCGTGTAAGTTTGACATTCTATGCGGGGAGTTTCTTCTTCTATTGCTCGACTTAGTCCCTGGCCTCGAACTATCTTCACGGGTTGCATTTTCAAGTCATATTCCTGGAGGATGGCCATCCATTTCCCCCTTCTTTCACCCAAGTCACTTTGCATCAGCAAAGATTTCACAGCCTGGTTCGGGATGATAGCATGTACCTTACTTCGAAGTATATAATGCTAGAATTTCTTCATGGTGCGAAAAAGAGAAAATACCTACTTTTCCAACGATGAGTACCAGACTTTGGCATTATTGAAGGGGGAGCTCATGAAAGCTATGGGTCATTCTTCCCCTTTTCCCTTTTGATTCAATACTATTGCGGCAGAATGCGGCAAAGCAAAGGAGTAAATGTAAAACGGGAGGGAGTAGTCCGGACTAGCTAGGATAGGTGCCTCCGTTATCGTCTATTTGATCTGGGCGAATGCCCACTTTGCTTCAGGACTCCACTCAATCTTGGTATCCTTTTTCATCATCTCGTTGAGTGGTTTGACTATCTCGACGAATCCAGTGATGAACCGCTGGACAAAGTTGATCTTTCTGAAGAAGGATCACATCTCTTTCTTACTGCCAAGCATTTGTAGGTTTAGCAGCGCTTCAACTCTCTTAGGGTCAATGGATATACCCTTCTCAGAGAAAATATGCCTGAGTAATTTCCCTTGGGTGACCCCAAATATGCACTTCTTGGGGTTGAGGGATATTCCATACCGGCGACATCTCTCGCAGATCTGGGCAAGGTGGGTGGAATGGTCATGCCTATCCCAGGAAAAGATGGTTAGATCATCCATGTAGATGATTATACACTGATTCACAAGGCCCTCAAAAGCAATGTCCATAGCCTTTTGAAATGTGGCCCTTGTGTTAATCAAGCCAAAGGGCATTCTTCGATATGCAAACATTCCCCACTTGGTGGTGAATGCCATTTTCTCTCTATCTTTGTATTTAATCATGACTTGGTTATATCTAGAGTACCCATCCAAGAAAGACATAATTTGGGATCCATTAACTATCTGCAACACCTCATCCAATGAGGGGAGAGGGTGATTATCCTTCTTGGAGGCTCGATTCAAGTTTTGGAAATTCACGCAAATGTTAATTTCATTGCTCTTCTTTCTCATAGGGACTAAATTGGCAACCCACATAGTGTGCCAAATTGGAATTATTATCTGGGCTGACAACAATTTCTCCACCTCTTGACGAATCAGAGGCTCGATTAGTGGGTTGACTGGTCATTGCTTTTGCCAAAAAGGCTTAGCATCAGGTTTCAGGGGGATGGTATGAGTCATAATGGATGTGTCGTATGTTTTCAAATCCTCATATCCCCATGCAATCACGTCTATGTATTCTCGGAGGACCGCGAGAATCTTCTCCTTCTCCTCAGGGGAGCAGGAGGTGCCAATGTGTATAATATTTTCTTCACCAGGCTGGCTGATGTTTACTTTCTCAAAGTTTCCTCCCTTAGAGGAGGATGACATCTTTTCCCAGCCCTGAGGGTTTGAGTCAAAGATACGTTCAAATGTGACCATCCCCTTAGGGATGGTGTTGGTAGGTAGGTCCATGATCCCATCATCTTCATCGCCCTGTCTAGTATCATCATGGTCTCGTTCCTCCACTATCTGGTCCTCAAAGACACCAACATTGGCCAGGATATGCTGATCATCCTCAAAAACCTGAAAGTGGGTGACATTATTTGGGATGGAGGGGGTGGGGATCATCTCAACCAAAAATCTCTGGAGTCGTGAGCTGGCCATGGGCTCAAGTGTGCTAGCGGAAACAATGAGGACATCCAAGACATAATTCCATCACCGGGGAATAAGATTAATGCCAAAGGCATCAAAATATTCAATAAGGCTCCATGCCCGATTGTGGTATGCGGCAAGTCTCTTGTCATGACATGTATACTAACTCCGGACCTGTTTGAAAATCAACTCTTAATCACCCAGAGCCTAGAGGCAGGTGATCCCTTTCCTTAATGAAAATAGGAGTCCAAGGACCAAAGCCTTGTACTCCATAACATTGTTGGTGCAGTTGAACTGTAGCCTGTAGGATGTGAGGAAGGATTTTCCTTGTGGGTTGATTAATTCTACTCCAGCTCCACAGCCTTGTTTGGACTAGGACCCGTCGAACTTAAGGGTCCACAGATCATTTCTTGTGGTCTGGAGCTAGGGAGATGGAGTAGTCTTTGGGTTTCTTTTGGTAGATTTGGGAGGAGCTTCCTCCTGCATTGATTGTGCATGGGTGAGGTTTGCCTCTGGAGGGATTTGGAATTGAGATCCACAGGGAAACTGCACTGAAGGAGTGCTTCCTGTGGGAATACTGAGCTCTGTGGAATCAACTATATGTTCGTTATTCTGAAAGGCGTCAAGGTATCAGGTAGCGATGGAAAGGCATGGTTCGCACTCTAATGCTGAATGTTATCTGATAGTGCACTCAGCACCAAGTGCCAGACAAGAGTGTAGTGGGGGTCACTGCGGCAACCTGAGAGTTAACCTCAACCTTCAACTTTTCTTCTAGGTCCTGGGTTCTCTACAGAACTATGGGATCCTCCTTGGGGGTGAAATCAAATGTTAATATTTCAAAGGGTCGGTACACCCCCAGGGAAGTCTCAGAGAAGAAGACCTCGTTAACCCTCCCGACTTTGGTAAGGGCCTACTTCATACGGGGTTCACTTTCAACTCAGATCTTGTTTGATTCTCCTTCCTAGGGGAGCCATAAGTGGGAGAAGTTGGTTGAAAAGTATTCGTTCAAGGACTTAGACCAATTCTAGCTTAATAACATCCCATAAGTTTCTAGGATATCCACCACTTGGATATCGATTATGCTAGCTATTCTGGGGTCCTAGATAAGTTGTATTTGGACATTCTTTAATTCCCCCATCATTTTCATGGTAGTTTTATCTAGTTGAATCACCACGCCATTAGATGGGGTGGGACAAAATCTGAGCTTCTAGCATATGGATAAGGGCATGATGTTGCCCAAAGCTCCAGATTCTACTAGGCAGTTGTGTATATTTTTGCCTTGAATAATTAGGCCTAGTAGGAAGGGAGGATCTTCATTATTTTCTTGGAAGATAGCCATGTTGGTGTCCTCAAAAGAGACACTCTTGGGTGGGAAATTGACAACTTCTAGGTTTCCCAAGAGCTTTAGAAGAGACTTCTTCTACTCAGGACAGTTTAGCAAAACCTCCATCAAGGTCATGGAGGTGGTGGTTTGTTCTAATGCCTTTGTAATGTCAAATCTTCCTCCTGAGAATTGGTGGCTTCCCTCGACTAGGTCTTTCACTTGGTTAGAGCTAGAACATTTTGGAGGGGCGGGCTAGTCAGTTGTATTGTCCCAGGGAGGAGTTTCCTTGGCAAGAGGTGTCAGTGTGTACACTGGTCCTTTACCAGCCTGGCTCTGTGTGTTGTAAGGAGGCCATGGGTTGGTGAAGGCATTAGCCTCAAAGGCCATAATCGATTCATCAAAGAATCCCTGCAATTAAGATTCTTCTTCATCTTCTCTAGAGGATCCGAAGAAGATGGTCTCACAGGTGAATGCACTATGAGTTGGCTCTTGCACCAGAGGTTCTGGGGGAGTAGCATCATGCAATTGTTGTCAGTCTAGCTAGGAAATCATGATGAATTTCTCTAGCGTGGCATAATTTACCTCATTGTGGGAGCCTGTCATGTAATCTACACCAATTGGTTGGGCTGGAAGTCTGCGACTAGTGTGAAATGTTATGGTCCAGCACCACTTTGATTGGCATTTTGGTTTGGAGGTGGGCCTCCAGTGTTCACGTTATTATTCCATTGATGTTGGTTGGGCTGAGGCCCATTGTTGAAGTTTCTTCCCCCGACATTGTTATTTTGTTGGCCGAAGAAAATATTCCCTCTTTGATAATTGGAATTCTGGGGTGCATAGGACCCCGCCTTCAGCTCACCCATGTCCACAGTTAGGGTGGACAATATTCACCAGAGGGATTCAACCTCAGCGGTCAACTAAGTGTTTGCATCACAGTGTGATGACTATTGTTGTTGATTCCCTGGGAAGGCAACAACACTTGCTAGAGTCGAGGGCGACAATCCTCCAGCTGCAAATGACTGAAAGAAGGGCACTCTGGGTGGTTGTGTCTGAGGTTGTTGTTCCTGCTGTAGCTGATTCCAAGGGAATACTTTCAGACTTGGTATTGCCTAAGTCTGCAATGGATAAACATACCGGGCCTTCTGGTCTATTGGCAGTGGCGGGGGATTCATTGCCATCGTGGGGGAACCCATTGCCAGATTGGGATTATATCCCCCGACATATGGATTTTCACCGAGGATTATGTTGAAGGGCTTGCTCTGCCCAATCCCACCTAGGGATTTGTTGAGGCCACGAGATAATTCTAAGGCTAGGTTGTAAACTTTCACCAAAGTATCCTGGTCAGCCACAGCGGTTGTTCTCCAGAGGAGAGTGGCAATGAAGGGGTCCATTGCATTGAGATAGGTCTGTATGGTTACTTCCAGGGATGAAATGAAAGGGCCCGTGCACCGCTTCAAGGCACATTGGAACCGATGGTTGAATGCTGCAAGGGGTTCATTAGGTTCCTTTTTGATGGAGATGAACTAGTTGTGGGACCAAGCTGGGTCCACATGTACGCGAAAGGCAGCCAGGAAGGCATCCTCCATGTCCTGCCAACTATTGATAGAGTTTGCGAGAAGGTTTAGGTACTAGTTTAGCTTGCCCTATCCCAGGGACAGGGGAAACATCTGGGTCACAACATCTTCATGTTGGATTCGGTGTCAGTTTATGGCATCTTTGTATGCCTATAAGTGTTCTTCTGTGGTTCGTGAGCCTAAGTGCTCATATCGTGGGAAAATCTTCTCCGGGTGCGAGGGTAAGTCATTGGCTACACCCGGAAAAGTTCCCATGGGGGACCCAGTGTTACCAAAGTATGCAGCCACTTAGGGAACTAGATTTTGAGAAGTTTGAGTGCTGGTTCCCAGGATTGTCTGAGAAGTTTGGATATTCTAAGGTGTACTAGACCCCCAGACAATAGTGGCTAGTGTGGTCTTCGAGGTCTGTTTATTTCAAGTTAGAGGCTCAAGTTTGACAAACCTTACAGGGTTAGGGGCTGATCTAAGGATCCCCTCAAATTTCACTGGGGAGAAAAACTCAATCCCGCAGAAGGCTTGACTCCTAAAACTATGGTTTGGGGAACCCTCGGGAGGTGTAAAATCAGAATCTCGAGAGGGGGATGAGTTCAAGCCCTCCTTCTAGCACCATTTTCTGTTGACGAAACTTTGGTGACTAGGTCCACCAGTGGATGTAAGTTGTCATCGGGTACTGGGGTACCAGCCAACTTTGCCTGCAAAGGTTATCCAGGGAAATGAGATTCCTCAGGCCTCCAAGCACCTGACGGTCGGGTCTCGATGGTGCGGGGGCTCAGTTGGGGAGATGTGACTATTTTCGAGGGGGATAGCTAGTTTCTTCAACTTGTTCTCTCTGGGGATTCAATTGGGTGAGGTCTCTCCAAGCGCGCTTACACTTAGCAAATAAGTTGAAAAAGATCTCGCAGAGTTAGAAATATTCGATCTACCTATAGTTATGCTAAACATTCAATACATCAATAATGCTCTGATATACTACACTAAATACCGAAGAAATACACAACTATCAGTTCATATTTTATCAATAGCAAGGGAAAGGAGGTTGTTAATCTACTTAAAGTATCAGAACAGAAAACATGAAGAACATTAAACATAAAATACCATTAACTCAGAAGACAAAGTACCAAAACATCATTGCAAGAACTCTCTCTTCTTCATTAACATTCCTTCCAGTGAGCACTGGTGTGTGGTACAATGGTGGCTCCAAGGGAGCATCTAACAACTGAAAGCTTAAAGACAAAGAAGCATTGAGCTCTGCAACTAAAATGAAAATACTACTTTTCTATCACTATGGACTGCAAAATCATCAATTTCATCGACCCTTGGAATAGGGCCAGACTTACTATTTATACACATTTTCCTTCTAACCCTAACCCTATTTTACATCTTGCCATAAAATATATTATCCAGTGGTCGGTACTACCTGCACCACTTCACAAAAGACCTCAAGACGGAGAAGGTCTGACATGTCAGAAGAATAAGACAAGAAGATGGAGTGGAAAAATCAGCCTTGAGAAGAGAGCCAGGAAGGAGAAGGAAGAAATCCAATCCCTTGGGGATCGAGGCTACATGCCTCATAAATGAGAAAAGTGGTGCCCTATCTCCAATGTGCCAGGTGTACTTTCAAAATGGCACCTTGGGAAGACCAACTGTCAGGAAACTTCTCGCTGATCTGATGTGCCTTGATGTAGCTAACTACCCTCTGATAACCTTTATTAATTGCTTTGAAAGTGATGGGCCAGCCTTGGGAATCAGGACGTAGATCACCGAAAGAATACAAAAATGTAGGATCTGGGACTCCAGGATCTAGGAACTTACATTCCAAAAGAATAGCGAATACAAAAACACTTAGGTTTTCTCTGGCCCCAGGAGAATTTTACCTTGACTCCATTAGCTCATCAAACTTCCCAAAAACATACTCCTCCGGTGTGCATGTGTCGGTGCTAAATGGATCAGCTCCAGAGACCTTCATAACAAAAGACTTGTATAAGTTGAAAGAATATTGTACTGCATTAACTTTATCCTGCAGATTCCCCTCCAGTTTCTTGATTATCCCCAATGTGAGGTCAAGTCTAGAGTGCTAGGTCCTCACAAAATTGAGGGACTCTTCCCCCAAAATTCCTGACTCAGAAACAATATCTTCTCTGAGGCCAAGGAGCTCTTCTAACTTGACTTTCCATGCCTCATAATTTTTGATGTCACCCTCCCATATGTTGATAATAGTTTCAGCTTGATGCAAAACATGGAAAGCCACATATAAATCTGGGAGGGTGGACACCAGGAAGCGCCAGACATTTCCCAACTGTAAGGCGACCCATTCATCGATCGCTTGGGCCTTCTTTTTCATTGTCCATAGTGAGTCTATGTCACTCTATGGCAGTGGTGTATCAGAGGTAGAGGCCTCTAGAGGTATAACATTGATAGGTTCGGCCAACTTAGTTAGCAACCCCATAAGGTTTGCATTTTTCTCTTTTTCTGCCTTGAGCTTTTGAGCCTCCTTTTCATAGCGAGACTCCACTGCCTTGGCTGCTTCTTTTAACAGGTCTACCTCACCCTATTTTCCCCTCTTACCCAGTGACACCTCTATGATATTATAATCTCTGGCGTCAGCCATTGATTCATCTGTGTCTGGGGGAGGTGTTGCTATCACTGCAACTGTTTCTCCACCTGGCCTAGTTCGAAGAGTGTGAACCGTCTGGGATTTCTTGGCCTTTGGCAGGTTCTAGGCCTGAGCCATCATCTCGGCCAGAGAAAGATGGGCTCTGGGGGCTGGTGAGGCCTTCCTTTTTTTGGTTTCTATTAACCATTGTGGCGGTAGGGGTGGCTTATTAGCCAAAGCTTATTTTTGTGGCTTCTCCCCGATATCCAGTTGTACCTCCTTGGTAGTGTGGGTCTTGCCTGGCTCTTTTCATGTATCCTTCGATTCATTGGCAATGTTTCCCCTGGTGACATCTATTTATTTTGCCCCACCATCTATATCTTCGGCCATATTTGGGTCTTCATCAGCCACCCCAGGGGTTTCTTCTTCTTATTACTGTTGTTCCTCCTCAGCCTTTATTGCTGGGATGTCCTTTTCTACCAATACATCCTTCGGTAGTAGGGGAGGCAATGGCCCAAGGTTTAACATTTGGGCTACAGTGATTATCTCCCCAAAGGTTACCTTTGGGAGTGGTGTTTGGAACACAACAATTGGGGTCATGGTTGTTCTCGAAGGTCCGCTTTCCCCAGCTGATGCCATTTTCTCAGTTTATTCCTGTTGGTCTGCTCCCATATCCTATATCTCTGGGACTTCAGATGCAATCTCTTGTTCTGTCTCTTTCTCTTCTTCTACCTGCTCCTCTTGCTCCTGTGTAGGTTCCTATTTTGGAGCTTCTTCTTGCTCTAGGATTTTGGCCTCCAACTGCTCAATGTCCTCCTGTAAATTCCCGAACTCATCGGTTGTAAAAACATCATCAAATTCGTCCTGCGGGGCAGGATTGGCCGGGACATGAGCAGGCTCTGGTTCCCTCTCTGGGTTTAGAAAGTCGGAAGAAAGGATTTCAACTTGTGGGATCTGAGGCATCCCTAGCTCTAACTCTTCCTTGGGATTTGGGTTAAGCCTTTTCTTTCTCCTAGTGACTAAGGGTGGCCCTGCATCCTTTAGTACTGCTTGTTCTTCTTGATCTAGCCCCGTTTCCTTGACCATTAGGGCCGCTAGTGAAGGGGAGGAGGGAGGACAAACTGGTCTGGTCATGAGTACCATAGTAGCCAGCCGTGTGGTTAAATTCTCCCTCATCTGCTGGGAGGCCGCTATCAATTGCTTCAGCTATTCCTTTATTGGGGTCTCCCACACAATTGGGGTCTCCATTATTCCTTTTCCCCTATCTCCTCCTTGTGAAGAAGTCCTGGCTCTCGGTGTTAACTTTGGTATTGGCTAGGCAGCCCTGCGGACACTCCCGGGGCACACCTTCTTAAAGTAGGCATGGCTATGTTTGACCACATTGTGGGTGAACTCTTCAATGGTGGGCCCCTCCTAGGCATTCCGATCCACTAGTGGGAGGGCCAACTTATCAATCCCCTTTGCTTTATATTGGGGATCTATTGTGAATTCAGAGTCTGAGAAGTCATTTGGAAATCTATGAAGCTTTAACCTTTCCACTATTCCCATGGTCATCCAGATGTTATGCCAGCTCCAGACTTCCGTGTCATCTTGACAATCTTCCTAGAAGTCTTCCATGTGGTATTGGTGGGGCTCTAATGCCTGAGGAAGTGCCGACGCAATTTTTCCGTGCAGATCAAAATTATTTCACACCAAGTAGAATTCTATTAAGTTGTAGCTTTTGAGCTCATTATCTGCTTCCTTGGCCGCGGCCAGACTGCACGAGTAATTCCCACAATTAATTGGGAATGGGATGTTTTTCACCTTCTTCAAGGCATAGAAGGAATGTAGCTCCATTATTTGTCTGCAATATTCTAAAAGAATTATCTTGTTCCCACAATGTTTGGGTAACAAGTAAGGTTTCCCGGAGAAGCCGGTTACCCTTATGTTTGTATTTTGCTAGAATTGTATATAATAATGGCCGTAACTTCTGACCAGATTCATCACCTCTGTGGAGAGGTGGTACCCTGCATCCCGAGTAGGTGTGAGTAGGTTGTAATAGATGAAGGCATCATTTACACGATAGAAATTGGGGAAATTGGCCCCCCATTGGATTTGTGGGAAAAATTCCCAGGGAGCCTTCTGACCTGGGCCAATACTGAGTATGCCCCATGTAAGTAATCCATTGGTGGTGGGACGTTGTTGCGCCAGGGCCCAGAGAACATAAGAAGTCATATATAACTTCCACTTTTGAACCACCTATAGAAACTGAGAATCTACATGGTTGGAGATGATGGCGGCCCAATCAAAATATTCTCCCTTGGTGGAGATGCCATGAAGAAAATAGTACATCCATGCTGAAAAATCTCAGGCATGGGGTTGCCCGAAGACTGGGGATAGTGCTATTATCCCCATCTAGATACTTTCCTTAAATTTGGACCGGGGGAGTTCTAGTTTCATTCTCTTTGGATCCCTCTTTGGGGTCTTGAGCCAGTTGTTATTTATGTATATTCGGGTTGCTTCCTCCAACGGTTTGAACTACACTAAGGCATCTACTCTGGTAACCATAGTTGGTTTTTCGAATTGAGGGATCCCCAAGCCCATTTGGAAGGTAGCGGTGTCGAGAGACACCATAGGGGTAGGATACCTGGTGGGTTTCAGGGCTGCGAGCATGACGACCCAGAAAGAAGAGTTGTAATGTGCTGCAAGTGTGAGGATTAACTCTGGAAACTACACTGAGCATGGAAAATAGGTGGCCTTGAGGATCCCAAAATCCCCAACGTTGATTTCCAGCGGATCCCCTGACTACCGCTGAATGTACATTATTTTCATCAAGGCCTGCATCTCGGCCCACATCCCGAAGTTGGTGTTGGTGATCAATTGAACTTTGGAATCGATCCTTGATCCCATGATGGCATTTTCCTTCATGTATTTCATACTCAGGGGCAATTTTTCCAAGGCCCTCTCCATTTTAGTTTTTACGGCTGCCTTGGTGACCACCGCGGAAGGAAGTTATGGACTCCCGGGTGGTGAAGATGCGGAAGCCTCAGACATGATGGAAGTATATTATTCTGGAAACCTGCAAGGCAAGGTGACCGTCAGAATGTATAGATAAATAATAGTCCAGGATCCAGAGATCTTACCACCATGGCGCCTGTTTTCCCTAAGAAGTTAGTTTAATTCAAAAGAAAATCCTGGAAAGTATATATATTTTGCCAACTTGAAATTTAACCAATATCCGGGCCCAGGGATCTCACCATACTTAGAAAAATAAAAATGTGGGTTGGGTGGGGGTAGGAGACCCAGGCTCTGAAAATCTAACCGTTGGAAGGAGTGCAAAAAGTGAATTGTCAGGCCCATGTGGGCATCACGTGGCTATGCAATAAATATAAATTATGGCGATGGCGACAGAGCCAACTGTCTGAACATGCAAAAAGTGGAGGCCACTGGGATAGTTTTGAATGCATACATGGGATGTAAATGGGACATTCATTAAGGCTGGTTTATGAGGAGAGAGAAAACCACCTGGTTGAAACTAGACGAGAGCTGAGTTTCAACCAGGTGGTATCCTGCATGGAACGAGCTCGTGAATTTTGTGAATGAGAACAGAGGAAGCATGATGAGCTTGTTACAAAACTAGGTAGATATACATGAAATATACATTGTATATAACATATATACATCAGGGCCAAAAGGTATATACATGCAGAATGAAAGGATATACATTAAAATACACTAAATACACAATAGAGCTGAGACGGAATGACTACCCTAAACCACAATGCACAAAAATGTACAAAACTACAACATTTACAGAATATACTACAACTACACAGAGGGTGGACAACCCTCTGGTAGAGCTGGCCCACCAACAGGTGGCGAACCAGATGCAGAAACAAAATGAAAACACAAAACAGAAAGAAACACAAACAAAAGCCAACAAAACACAACGAAAAAGCAAGAAGACAGAGGGAAACCAGACACCAACCTAAAAACTAGAGAAAGGCAAGAAGGCAAGGTGCCAAATGCTCTGCAACAACCTCTACCCTCAAAAGATCACCCTTCAACACTAGAAACCACATGTAATTATTCAGAACAGCTCGAAATAGCTCACACTAGACTCTGCTCAAATTGCTGTGGTATCGCTCTAAAATCGCTGTGATTGCCTAAGTGTTTTAATCGTGGTAATTATGAAAATGACAGGTGATTTCTATTTATAGCTGGGGTAGAAGAAAGTTACCTTTCCTTCCGCAAACTCCAGAACAAGCTAAAATCCAGACTCCGGGCCCGCGGATTTTGTGCGATGATACCTTTTTACAAAAAGAAGACATCGTGGCAAAGAATCCCGGAGTCCAGAATCTAGATCCTGGACAAAGAATGACCAACTCTGGGACTGGGTCCCAGAGACACAAGGGACAAAAATAAAAGTAAAAAAAACACCACCAGATAGAAAACCCAGGGAAGGAAAGCAAGGAAACAAGGGAAAGACATAGGCAAGAGCCAAAATAGAAAATAAAAAAGGGGACCCAAAATTTTGCACACAAAATGTAGGGATGGGGATGTAGGGCATAACACCAAGAAAAAGAAGCCTGCAACAGTTGACTTAGATATATTGGATAAGGAGTGAAGAGACACCTAGAACCTGATCTATGAGCACATTGAGGATAATTATTAAAAAGACTGGTGTAAGTTATCCTGAAATGGCGATCACTAGGTCTTGCAACAACTACAAGAATTTATCCATAACATATACAGAAAAAGGTTCCAGCTATCAAAAATTTGGAAATCAGATTTGTTCTTTTCCTTATTTTGTCTTTCCACCGCTTGAGGATCTAAATTGTCTTTTTTCTTCTAGTAATTTTAGGGTTAGGTCTAGCCATCTGAATCTTGTTGCATCCTTAATCTTTGAGGATTCCAAGATGGCTAAGACTCTATAAATAGTAAAATGTAACATAATTGTAAGAGGATAAAAAACACAACTATGAGGCAGACTTCTCCATTTTTTTCTGAGTTTTTGAGCTTTTAAGTCTTTTTGAATTTATTGAAGAAGAATCATATTAATAAAATATAGAGGAGTTTCCTATTCTATATCTCTGTTGTCTCTTTATATTTATGTTTATGCTCTTGTATGTTTATTTTGTAAGGCATTTTAAACATACTAGTTATAATATAACTGTGTAGTTCCTTATAAGTTTCTTTCAAGGAGAGAGTAATTCTTGTAAGTAAACCTAGAGGGTTAAACATATTTGTGAGGATTTGATACAGGAGTTTAGAAGTGAAGACTTAGTTTGTAAGTCACTCTATCTGAACTTCTTGTGTATTTCAATTAATTAGTTTGCTGTGGATTTGTATTTCATTTGACTCTTTGCCCAAGATTAAGGCACTAGTCTAGGGTGTGATAAACTGTCATTCATCATCAACATCAAAACAAACAAATAATTTACTTTTATGTTCTAAAGAATATACATGATTAAGTAGTTGTATTTGAGAATACAATTCAAATTTTTTATTCCTTAGAGAGAGAATCATCTAGGTTAGCTTTCCTCAGTCAAAGAACTCTAAAAAGAAGAAGGATGAGAATCCTTATATCATTGTTATTTTCTATTGTTGTGTTCATGGTATGGCTTGTCAAGCTCTGTATTAAATTGATTATGGTTATCTAGAAGATGTTATATTAGTTAATACAACAAAAAGCAATAGGCAAAGTAGTGTGACCCTATATCCACTACTATAATTTTACTAAAAAGTAGTAACTTATTAAAGGTACACCTGCCTTAGTCTGTGGAGATAGAAGAAGGAGGATTAATCCTCATCCTTTGTCTTGCAAGAATCAGGAGTTGGGAGTTATAGAGTTGGTTAATTATTAATCTATTTTGACTCTACAAGAAAAAGCGCTAACAAATTGGTAACTCTACTGGGGAGTAGTTTGAGAAAGTATAATTTAGTCTGCCTTGGGTTTTCTAGTACAACATCCTTTCAATTACTTTTGATCCAATTCTGAGTTTATTTGAAGTGTTTAAGAGAAGTGGGTTTCAGCAATAAGTTTATAAATTCTAAAAGTGACTAATTCTTTTATTGCTCCACTTTTTTGAAAATTTCAGCTTTTTATTCCCACACTAGTTTTGAGTGGCGACTCTAAATCTATGCATTCCAGTGTGATTTGCGTATAACAATATTGAGAAGTCTTCTCTCATTTTAAAAGGAGTAGGCAAAGAAATACCAAGTCCTCTTTTAGAGATAATCCTAAAAAGTATATCGGAGAAGAGGTCCCTACCCCTGGAAAGAAACAGTGGTCCGAGAAGGGTGAACCAAGTTAGGACTCTCCAAGAAACTCAAATGGTAGAATGGAGACTCCTATCCCTAAGACAAGGTCATCCTCATCTGAAAGTTCAGAGTGAGAAAGTCCAGTGAGTCCTTATAAGGATGATGCATCTTTTGACCCTTTCAAAGAGGGAGAAATGATAGATGTAAGATTCTTCCCTCTAGAAGAAACTCTTGAGAAACCAGGGGAGACATTAGCTGCAGAGACAACATCCTATGATTCTAAAAAATTAAGAGAGGAAGTCTTAGTTCTAAGAAGGAAAAAGGAAGAGAAAGAATTATAAATTTCTCAAGCTAGAAAGAGGCGTTAATAAGATCTCTATGACTTATTAACTAAGATAGAAGAACTCTTGGTAGAAACAAGAAGGAACGAGCAAAAGGCTAAGAGTATGAACAAAGAGGGTAAAATTCTAGACAAAGATTTATTTGGTGACTTTGAAGCCTTAAGAAATCAAGTTTCAAATAAGAGTGTAAACTTTAATAAAGATGAGTTTGCAGAGGAAGGACCTGTCATAAGACAACTACTCCAAGAAGAAATTGAGAAAAATACAAAGCTCAAAGTAAGCAACAAAGATGTCCCTGAAAAAGGTAAGAAGAAGGTTGTTAGCATAACTATCAATAAGCCCAAACAAAGTAAGATTTTTCCTATAGGAATGTCCCATGTTGACCTACAACTTGAGCAAGCCATGAATACTAAAGAAGATCTGGCCAAGCAATTAGAAAAGCTAGAGTTAGAGGTTGATGCAACTAACATGAAAATGAGGATAGCTTTTTTGCATGCTAATACTAATACTACTGCCAGTAGTTATGTCCCTGTCAATACTGGGACACAATAACAAAACCAAGGTGGTACTATTCTTAATGTTCAAAATCCACTAGGTGGTACTGGTCCAAGTATTCAACATGTTGTTCCTGACACTCAAAGCTTTGATCTAAAACAAGGAGGCTTTCAACAAACCCAAAATCAAGGTGGTGCAATTCGACCAATTGGAAACAATGCTTTGGGAAATTTCCAAAAAAGACCTATTCATAGGGATAGATATAAAGCTCTTTTTTTTATGGCATTCCTAGTCATCCTAATTTATTCTGAATGAGGTAAGAGACAAGATCCCTAAGTTTACAGGAAATAATGTTGTTACCTGTGAAGAACACTTAAAATCTTTCACCAACAAGATAACTGATTTTGAAATAGAAAATGAAGATGTTATCATGAAGCTTTTTGTTCAATCTTTAATTGAAGATGCTAGGGATTGGTTTAGAAATTTTCCAAATAATAGCATAGCATCTTGGGATGAATTTGTGAAAGCTTTTAGGGAACAATATAGAGAACATGTAAACTTTGGTTATATGTTGAATGGATTTAATAATATCAAGAAATTTCCAAATGAAAGCATGTCAGATTTTAATAGTAGGTTCCAAAAGGCTATGTACAAACTTTTCCAAGTGTTAAGGCTAGATGAGGAAGTATGTTTAGCCACTTAATTTAATGTCACTGATGAGAAAATGTACTATCTTCTCAGAGATAAGAACCCAAGAAATGTGAGGGATGCCTATAAAACAACAATAGACATTGAAAGTAATAGGCGAGCCTTGGAGAAATTGGGAAAAAGAGAGGATGAAAAACTTTGGAAAGAAAAGGGAAAAGTGAGTAAACATGTCAAGGAAGATGACACATTGAACACATTAGTGAGTGCAGTGAAGGAACTCATTGCCAAAATGGATAAAAATGATAGGGTTTATCATGATAAAAGGTATCAAAACCAAATGTTTGATAAAAAATGTAACTTGAGGGATTACCCATACAAAACAAAATGGAAAGATGGTAACCAATCCCTGAGAATCAAGAAAACCAAAAGTCCAGAGAAAATTTTGACCCCCTGAAAAGGAATAGCACAAATTATGTAGAAAATACTCCCTGGTGTACTGCTTTCAAATTGCCTCATTCTTCATATCAATGTGTAGTTTCCCAAGCCTTAGCTGATAATATGGTTGAGGAAGATGAACAGTCTCATCTTGAACAAGGAAAACTTGTTGTAAATATGTTCACTGTGAAGAATCCTTATCCATGGTCTCTAAGATAAGTGAACCTATTCAAGACATGAACAACAAAAAAGTAAAAAATTTAGAATACCAGCCTCAACTGAGTTATGATTTAAAAGATAATACTAGTATTTCATCACAGAGAACTATTAATGTAGTGGGCGATGACAAGCATCCCCCCTTCAGATTACCCAGTGATGAAGAAAGGAAATCCTTGACAATTGTAGTGATAAATCAAGCTAAGAATGCTTATAATCTGAGAAATAGAAGAGTGGAGCATACTCAAGGTAAAATTTCTCCTACACGCATCATAAGAGACCCCCCATATTGTTGCATATTCTCTCATTAAGGAAAATAAAGAAAAGAAAATTCCAATACAAACATAGTCTTCTTTTGATCAGAAAGAGAGAGAAGAAACAAACTAAATGCCAATGGCTAATGATAAAGCCAAGAAAAGTAGAAAGGTAGGTGATATCTCCTCTGAATTTCCCATATTTGACATGAAACATGCTCTTACACAAATGGAGGTTTCATTCCTACTGATGGAGATGCTAAAAATAAAAGAACATAAGGAAGCTGCACTTGCACTATTAAAAGGGATAGATGATACCCTTATGACAAATCTCAACAAGAAGTGTCCTTGACATTAAAGAATGATAAAAGGGGAGTCCCATCAGACAAGGAAAAATAAAAACAAGTACAAGGATTAGAAAAGGGTAAAGAAGTCTCTAATAATTTCATTGGTAATGTTATTAGCCAAGAACCATTATCAGTTGATCCTTTTTATGTAACTTTGATGATAAATCATTTGTTAGTCAAGAATTGTATGATAGATTCTGGGGCTGTAGCCAATGTAATGTCATATCATGATATGAAATAATTAGGCCTTCAAGTCACTACTCCTACTGGAAGTTGTTATGTAATGGACAACAGAGAGGTTCCTATAATAGGAACATTAAAGAACATTGAAATAAATATTGCTTCTTTCCCTGAGGCCACCTACAAAATGGATATAGTTGTGGTAGATACAAAACCCCATTATGGTATGCTTTTGTCAAGACAGTGGGCAACAACAATGGGTGGAAGACTACAGTTAGATTTGTCATATGCAAAAATTCCTGTAAATGGTACTGAGGTCAAGTTGTATAGAGAGCCTTGTTCATAATTCATGGTGGAGATGGTTATGACTGACCAGTTAAATTACTATGTAGATATTAATATGGAAAACCTTGTTGTTGAAGAGATTAAACCTCAAATGAGAAATGAAAATCCAATTATTGATGAATTATTGCTACAACAAGATGGACTGTGGCAGATGTACTTTGATGGTGGATTCTCTAAATAAGGATTAGGAGCCGGTGTGTTATTAATTTCCCCATTAGGTATCACATTTAAGTACTCTTTCTTGTTATCATTTTAGTGTAATAATAACACAGCTCAACATGAGGCATTAATATTGGGAATGGATATTGTCGTTAAGCATGGTATTAAAAGTTTGAAAATTCATGGAGAATCTCAATCAATCATAGCTTAGATTATCTCACATATGTTGCTAAATATGATAGGCTAAGATTGTATAAGTATGCAGTCTGGGACAGGGTAGATCTCTTTGATGCTTTTAACATTCTTTGGGTTGAAAGATAAAATAACATAATGGCATATTTTCTTGCTAATGTTTCTCTAAAGAATAATGATGTTACTCTTGTTGGAATATTTATGATAGAAGTAAAGAATAGACCAGAAGTGCCTAATAATGTTCATAACTAGCAAGTCTTTGAGGATGATGATGACATCCTTAGGTTTTTTCAATGCATAGATCAATATGATGGCCAAAAAAGTGACTGTGACTCCTTAATAGAAGTTGTAATGGAAAGGAAAATATTTTTGATCAAGAAATTGTTCAACTAGCATCTAATCATATTCCTAAGGGATTATTTGAATTGGAGGGCATGTTTAGTATAAATAATAATTATATGTCTCATTAATCCAATGCTAAAATAGAAGATTTATAAGAGATAAATCTTGGATTAGAGACATCTCCTCAGTTGGTTTATATTGGTAAAAGGTTGAATAGGAATGTGAGATTAAATTTGATAAGTTTTCTAAAGAAATATAAACATGTCTTTGCCTGGTCTTATGAAGATTTAAAATCTTATAGAGAAGACTTGTTCCATCATGATATCCCACTCAAGGAGGATGTGAAACCATTTAGGAAAAAATAGATGCCTATTAACCCATTATTGGCTACCAAGATGCAAACAGAGCTGATAAAGCTAAGAGATGCAGGTATTATTCAACCTATAAGACATTCATTATGGGTGTCAAACTTAGTCCCTGTGAGAAATAAAAATGGGGATATTAGATTGTGTGTTGATTTTAGAAAATTAAATGTTGCCTCATTGAAAGATAATTATGGATTACCCAATATGGAAGCTATGTTGTAGAAGGTCACTAGATGTGATTTACTCTCTATGATAGATGGATTCTCTGATTATAACCAAGTACTAGTCAAAGAGTCTGAATAATTCAAGACTGCATTTATTACTCCTTGGGGAACTTATGTGTATGCTTGCATGCCATTTGGATTGAAGAATGTTGGTACAAATTTTCAGAGAGCAATGGATGTATCTTTCAAAAACCTTATAAATGTTCTCATGGTGGTATATCAAGATGATTTGACTGCCTTTTCAAAGAGAGCTGAAGATCACTGTAACCATTTAGAAAAGGTATTTATTAAAGCCTTGGAATATGGAGTTTCCTTAAACCCAAAGAAATGCGAGTTTGTTGTCATAGAAGGAAAGCTTTTAGGGCATATAGTATCAAAAGAAGGGGTAAGAATAGACCCTAAAAGAGTTCAAGATATCCAAAAGGTACATGCTCCTAAGAATCTAAAGGGTGTGTAGTCATTTCTAGGAAAAATCAACTTTGTTAGGAGGTTCATTGCAAACTTTGCCAAATTAGTTAAGCCAAAAGTTAAACTATTAAAGAAAGATGTGAAATTTGAATGGGATCAAGCGACATAGCTAGCATTTGAAAAAATTAAGCTAGCCATCTAAGAAGCACCTGTCTTAGTATCTCCTGACTACACCAAACTATTCTCATTGTTTAAATTTGCCTCTTTTCATACCATTTATGAAATTTTGTTACAGAAAGATGAGGAAGGATTTGAACACCATGTTGCTTTCTTTAGCAAGTCATTGCAAGCAGCTGAGTTGAATTATCAACTGATGGAGAAACATGCTTATGCCTTAGTAAAATAAGTTAAGGCATTTAGACCTTACTTGGTCTATGCCAAAATCAATGCATATATCCTACATGTTGTAGTAAAGGATATTTTGATCCAAAGTGAAGTAACTGGAAAGATATGTAAGTGGATTAACAAGATTTAGGAATTTGACATAAATATCCACATTACTAAATTAGTAAGAGGCTTAGGATTAGCTAAGTTAATGACTGAAGAGAATTTGGATCTGGTCCAAGTAAATAATATTGATACTTATGGACAAGATGTTACAAGTATTGAGATGCATCCATGGTATGCTAATATTATGTTTTTTTCTTAAAAATGCTAGCTTCCTGGAAGATTAATTGATAATCAGAAGAGGAGATTAAGGTTACAAGCTCAAAGATATGTCTTGTTGTAAGGTGATTTATACTAGAAGAATACAGATAGGATATTACTATTGTGCCTAGATAAGGGGAAGTTTGAAAAGATTCTAAGAGAAATGCATGTTGGAATGTGTGGAGAACACTACTCAGCAAAATTAAAATCTCACAAGATTTTAAGGGCTGGTTATTATTGGCCTTGTTTATTCAAATATGCCCATTCTTTTGTTAGAAAGTGTGAACCTTTTTAGAGATTCTCCAACAAAATGAAATTTTCATGTGCCCTGTTATTAAATCCCATAGTGGTAGATGCCCCTTTTGCAATGTGGGGAATGGACTTCATTGGGGAGTTTGTTGAGAAATCAAGTGGGGGACACAGTTAGATTTTTCTAGTGACTAATTATTTTACCAAGTGGGTTGAGGAAATTCCAACCAAGAAGGCTACAAGCACAATGGTGATTGATTTTCTAATGAACAATGTGATTACTAGATTCGGTGTTCCAATCAAACTAGTAATGGATAATGCCATGTGTTTTAAAACTAATGAACTTATTGATTTCTGTTTTGATATGGGAATTATCATGTCATATTCATCCCCCTACAATCCACAGGCCAATGGACAAGAAGAATCAAGTAATAAGAACATTCTGCAAATTCTGAAAAAGACTTTGGAAAAAATAAGAGAGCATGGCATGCAAAGTTGAAACTTGCATTATGGGTAGATAGAATCACTGTGGAGAAAGAAACAAGAAAGTCTCCTTTTGAATTAGTTTATGGTTTTTAGTCTAGAGTGCCTATGAATAATTTGCTTCCAGTATAAAAATTCATTCAAGATGAGGAGTTAGAAATCCTTGATCCAATTCAAGAAAGAATGGTGCAGCTAGTAGAGATGGATGAAATAAGAAAAGATAGTCAAAGAGAAAATGTCAAGTTACAAAAAAGGATGAAATGCCTGTTTGAAAAGAGGGCAAGTAATAGGAAATTCCAGCCCGATGATCTAGTACTTCAATGGAATGTAAGAGCTGAAGATAAAGGTAAGCATAAAAAATCTGAATCCTTATGGCTGGGTCCTTTTATCATTCATCAATGTTTTTGAAAAGATTCATATCTATTAAAAAATATGGATGGAGAGGTATTTGAATTTCCATTGCATGGACAATCTTGAAACCTTTCTTCAATTAGTTCTTCTTTCCATGCACAGTAGTTTTGTATTATATGTATAGGTGTGTTTGTTTCTATTGTGTGTTTTCTTTTGTAGTGGGTTAATAAGCGTGGTCAGTCTCCCATAGATATGTGGTTATTTTCTATGAAATTGCATCCAAGAATCCCCAAATAGAGCTAATGTTGGTTATATTTCAAGGTTTTGAATCTTTCTATAAAAAAAATTTGGGTTCCCTGTGTTATTCTTTCCTAAAAGGTCAAAACCTGTCCAGAATGCTATCAATTTTTCTGCAAATATTGATCTTTGAGCCATAAAATTAGTAAGATATATGGAAAACCCTAGGGCCTAGGTCATTTTTCATTCATATCAAGAGAAAAACCTAGTTCTTCATAGATGGCTTCTAATTTACAATTACATTTTTCATGGAACTTAAGTATTTTAAGTCATGTGCCTTTTACATGTACTTATAATTTAGTCGCTTAATCTCCTAACTGTGCCTAAATATTTGTTTCCATTTACAGACTTGGTGCAATTATTTTGTCATGTTATCTCATAAATAAAAGAATATCCTTTGAGGGATTAAGAGATTAGATGTGGGCCGTTGATTAAGTTTAAATCCTGTGGTTCTTGAAAAGTCTCCAAAGAAACCCCTATGTTAAGAATTTGTCTAGTGACTTTGAATTTCTTCAGTCGTGAGGTCTCAAAGATAAATCAAGGTTAAATCATGGTTGATTTTCATTTAGTCACATGATCTCAAAAATAACCAAGAGTTAAGATAAATCTTATGAGATTCAATGATAGCCGTAGATGCTAAGAAGATCCTGTGGTTGGCATTTAACCATGAGATGAGAGTGTAGATTAGTAAAATTTGCTGAGATTTAACGCTATCTCTTGATGAAAGAAAGAATAAAGGACAAGCGTGTGATCTCAAAAAAATTTCATAAAGAACTTAGAGATTGAGATATTTAACGCTTTTCATTGATGAAAGAAAGATCGAAGGGCTCACTTTTAATCTCTAACTAAACTTTGAGTTACATAAAACTTTCAGTGACTAAGAGATTCACTCAGTCGGCAAGTCTCCAGACAAACTATAGTTAGAAAAATCTCGATCATGTTTGATATAAATGAATCTAAACTACAGATTAAGTGCAAATCCTGTGGCTGACGTTAAATCACTGAGAAAAGTCAAAAGGTCACAAATATTTCAATGATTCAGAGAAAATGATTTAGATGCTGATAGGTGTCCAAATTATTTTAGATCATGTGGCATGAATGAAGTCTCAAGGTAAAATTGTGGTTAAGAAATCAGTTTTTTGACTTTTATTTTCATTTAGTCGCGTAGTCTCAGAACCAACTCAAGCTAAAGTTAAAACTTACCAGATTTAGCGTGAACCATTAGATTAAAGGGTGATCAATGATAGTCATGCAATCTCCAAACATATTTAGTTAGTATAAAAGGATTAAGAGACTTAACGCTGGCCGTTGATGAGATTTATACCAAATGGTTTGTGTCAAATATTTGAGCTAATTCATGGTAAATCATAACCTTCAGCAACTTCTTTCAGTCGTGAAGTATCTAAAGAAGAAAGGTTAAGTTGTACAGGAAACTTGGGTTTAAAAGGAAAGACTTCAACTGTAGATAGGTTTCAGATCGAGTAGTGCACATTTAATCTCAAGAGGAAACCAAGGTAAAGGATAAATCTCAATGACTAAGAGATATAATAGTCGTGCAATCTCCAAAATAAACTATGGTAAGAGAATGGTAAATTCATAACCATTTTGTCTTGTGCCATGATGTAAAAGACTAGCCAATTAAAGAGAAAGGATTTTGACAGCTTGTATAAGATCTGCTGAGTTGTAATAAAATAAGCCAATCATAACAATTATCAGGTTATTTCTCATATAATAAGGTTTTAAAATGACAAAAGCACTCATGAAAATCCTTGTTGCCTCATTCAAAATTGATAATCTGTCAATTTCAAACGCCACAGCTAGGGGAAAGAATTAATGTCATGGTACGTAGAATTAAGACAGATGTGACTCAATGAAGTTCTCCAATTATCAGCTAGCTTACTGCATTGATTCCTAAAGTGATAAATAGACATAGCCTTCATAAATTTTGGTTTACCAAGTTTTTAGAGCATTTAGAGCCAAAAGACTACATAATTTTAGAGCGTTTAGAAGCAGAGAATTGTGAGTTTTAGGGCAATTTTATAGTCAAGAGCTTGTCTTTTTCAAAACAAAATTATCTCAATAAGGTATCTAGAGATAAGTAAAGATGAGAATATAAACAATGAGTGGAGATTCAACTAGTGGATCATCTAAAGGAGCAGAAGATGAACAGAAGGGAAAAAGGAATTACTCTGATGAGTTTCTGGCTCTACTGCCTGGAAAAAGTCAAGGAAAAAAGGTAAATGATGAATTGTTTACCAATGATTTAGCAAATTTTAGAGACCCTTGGACACCAGGGGTTTCTAGTTATCATCTATTTAAGTATTTTTATAGTAATAGTGATAACTCAATTCCTATTTCAAACTCATGGACGTAGGGCTTAGCCAAGTTGATTGTCCCTGATATTTTCCTAGATACATATTTGTTATTGGAACTAGAAAAAAATGATGACCCCCTTTCCAAAACCATAAAGAAAAGTGATGGAACAACTCTGGTCACTCTAGATAGGGACTCTTTTATGAAATCTTTCAACCTATACCAGCCTTGTTCTACAGAGATTGATTTGAAGAAATAAGAGATTAGATATATCAGGGAAGCTTCCATTGTTTCCAAACTGATACAGACCCATGTGCCTAAGTCCAATAGGAATTATATTTCTGCCATGCCAGGTACTGTACCCTATTTCTACAAATATTTAAGCTTCTATATGAAGTACATTGCTTATGGATTGTGCAAGGTTTTGGGAGTAGGTGGTGGTCTTGAGAGAGTATCTGCAAACATGTTGATGATAATTTTAGATTTGCAAAATTCACATGTCAGTACTAATTATGACTATATTCAATATGCAATTGACTGAATGCATCAAGGTTTAATTGATATATTAATTGAGCCCATCCCTAAATTTAGGCACTATTCTCTATTGATGCATTTGACCTTATTCTTCAATGTTAATAGTATGGATACTCATAATTTGAGGCCTAGGGTATATTATCGGGGACAACCAAATCCTGTACAGTTATGGCTTAGGTTTTGGAACTACACCTCCCATGAGAATGAATTGTGTGCTTTTCATAGTTGGATTGTATATCCTATTTTGGTGATGCCAGGAGAAAATATGACAAGATTTCTCACCAAATTTTTACAAATCCTAAGACCTTGTCAATTTGTAGATAAATGACCAGGAGACCATAATTGGGGAGATTTATATTTGGAGAAGATATTCACTATAATAAGGGTTTATGGGTGTTCTCAACCACTTCATATTCTCCTAAAATATGTGCCCCCCAGGATAGTTGCAATGGAATTTATTTGGCGATTGATATGGACTGATAAGGAGCACCCGACTCCCCATAGGAAGGGTACATTTACACCTAGACAGTTCAATTTTTTTCATTTCTTAATTGGTAAAATGGCCCTAGATTCAGTAAATAAATGGCTGAGTCATTACAGAATGAATGTGGCCATATATATGTATGTTGACCAAGAGGGTTTTATTAAAGGTGCTAAGAAATTTTTGACTCCAAGTATACCAGATGTCAATGAACATGAGGAGTGTATAGAAGAAGATTTAATTAGAAACATCCTAGAGGATGAAGAAGCAACCATAATGATTGATCAATACCAGGATGTGGTAAGCCTATAAAATCAAATAAAAAATAAATTCTTTCCTTGAGTATCCTACTTACAGAGACTTGACAAAATGATGGAGTCTTATAATGCCTTGTACACTCTATTAGAATAGTCCCAAATGATAACTGAGAGGGGGGGGGGGGTTGAATCAGTTATCAGTTACTTCAATCCTTTTTACTTCTTTAACTTTAGTATACAACAAAGTAAGTGCATAATCAGATAACACAGTACTCAAAACACAATTTGATTACGGGGAAACCAAATGGTAAAAACCCCGGTGGGAATTAGCACCCACAATAAACTATACTTGTTTGTAGTAATCCCTGTTAGAATATATTTCAACCCTGTTAGGAGTTGTACAATACAATGCAATAAGTATAGTGACCTGGTTAAGGGTCAGACCCTGTTAGGAGTCTTTTACAAATAACCCTGTTAGGGGTGGTGG
>MU225334.1:770166-804700 GCA_018584345.1 Thuja plicata | reverse complement strand
ATAACACAGTACTCAACACACAATTTGATTACGGGGAAACCAAATGGTAAAAACCCTGGTGGGAATTAGCACCCACAATAAACTATACTTGTTTGTAGTAATCCTTGTTAGAAGATATTTCAACCCTCTTAGGAGTTGTACAATACAATGCAATAAGTATAGTGACCTGGTTAAGGGTCAGACCCTGTTAGGAGTCTTTTACAAATAACCCTGTTAGGGGTGGTGGATTCACTGTCCAAAAGCTCACTGCTTGATGGTGAAGGATACAACCTTTTGAATAATAGATATGCACTATATCTGATGATGAACTATAGAGTAGACCTGCTATCTTGATCAGTTCTAGTGTATTACAATCATTCACTTCTCCTTCACATAGACCCTTGATGAATGAACCAACTCTGATAATCTTCTCTATACATCTTTCTTCACTTTTCGTATCATTCACACTTAGCGTATCACAATTGAACTACTATAAGTATCTTCTCCAAATTAGAAGGTCATGTTAGCTCTTAGAAACACTTCATCAATATCTTAGTCAGCTTAACTAAGCACATAAACAATATTAAGTCCATGCAAGTCAATGCTAAACAGACGTGACGCTTCACTGAGTCGGCCTCACCAAATTAACCATAACTTTGTAATCATCCTAAAACACGTTTGGCGCCTTTGGATTTATATCATCAATTCATAATTAATCATGCATATACACATGCATATCCTAAAGATATGCCCAACTCATGAAACACGTTATATACGTCAGCCCTAAACCATTATACTTCCAGAACTGTAATTTCTAATAACAAAATTGCATAACTTTACTGAAACATCAAAATGGGTCTGCATGTATGAACATAACATAATAAACATGTCAAAAACATGTATCTATCCATGAAAGTCTTGATGTCATCATTTAGATAAGTTCATACAAAATTACTACTGTGTATTATATGTTGTCATCAATGACAAACATACAAACAATCAACTCTCAGAATCAAATCTCCAACACACTCAACTTGAGGTGCTAATAGAGGACAAGGAAAGAGGCCCTGATAAACACTCTTCCTTAGAGTATAGTGATAGTAGTTATTTAGTGCATAGTCCTCCTCCAATGGATTAGCCATTTTTCACAAAATAAAAACAATCCTCAATAGAGAAGAACATAATAATGGACCTTACTCAAGTACCTAAAATTGAGGTGACTAATGAACCACCTAAGAAGAAACAAAAAATTGAGTCAAGGGAACCTTCACATGCTAAGGAACAAGAGAAGAAAAAGGACATGATAAGCACCCTAATTACTACTAATAGAGATTATGATCATCAGTTGAGGAAGAGCATTAAAGAAGGAAAAAAGATAAAAGGAGATGAACAAGAGGAAATTGAAATGCCCCTCCTATTGTGCCAAGATGAAATTATATTGCATCAAGAACAATTCTTGAGTGATCATAACTTCATCAAGACTAAAGAATTCAAAGATTTCTTGATTTGGGTGAAGCAATAACAAGTTGGCTCATAATTCTAGATAACACAAGGAGAAACAATGCCTAATGGAGCCTTGTAGGCCTTGCAGGAATATGATCCTGAATCTGAAATAATGACAGTAGAAGAAGCAAGGCAATTGGTTAAGTCCAGTGGGATGTTACTTGTAGAAGGATGGGATTTAGTATCTGCCTTCATCATTGATTAGATCAGGAGGCATCCAAATGCAAACTTGTCTTTAGAGACACAAATTAGTGACATGATTAAGGGATGTGGATATGATCCATGATCTCATACTTTGGCAATGTGGTCCCTTGCACCAAAAACACAAAAACCCTCTCTAATCAACGTGCAAGAAAAATAGGATGGGGATAAGATCATTTGGTCTTATCCACAACACTGGTGATTTAGAGATCTCTCAAACACTCACTCACTTTGCACATTTAAATGAAGCTAAAGAAGAGAAGATGTCCAAAAGATATCAAAATGTCTTTGATGAATCAAGTGCAGTAGTGAAATCTAGGGGATTATGCTTGATCAAGATCAAAGCATTAGAAGGAAGGGTGGAAGAATTGGATAAAAAAATACAAGAGGCCCCAAAGGATATTCTTCCCCCACCAAAGAAAGTTGCAGATGCTTAGACTGAAACAACAGAGGATATCTTAGCAAGGATAGAGCAAGTAGGCAGTGATCAGAACAGGGTGGCTTTGGAAGCCTTGTGGAAATTTTTGCAACATAGGATTAATATCCTAAAAGGGAAACCTAATTTAGTACATAATGCTTATATTAAGTTGCCTGACCTAGAAATAGAGGTCAATAATCATATTTCAATTTTGAACCCCTATTTCAAAACTTGGTCAGGTAAAACTTCATTTTTTAAAAGGCTAGGAACCCTACAACCACATAGGGTAGATATTCCATAGATTGTCACTCAAGTGGTAGAAGAGATTGAGTAGATTGGATTCAATTTATCTTTCTTCAAAGGCAACGCAAATCAGATACAAGCCAAAATTAGTATGTTTGGGCCAGACTATAATAGGTTTATTCCTCCAATAAAGGGAGATACTAATAAGATTAAAACAATATCATATTGGAAAGGTGAATTTGATACCTTACCACCTATCAAAGATGCATTTATATCAGATGATGTTACTTTAGATATGGATAGTTTTAATAAAACTTTAGATGAGGCTTTTAAGGTAGAAACAAACTTTATTAAGTTTGTGGCAGATGTCAAGCTCATCACAGATGCCAGATGGGATAGAAAAAGGAATGAATAAATAATATCTAGAGCTTTAATTGGCCTTCAAAGGTAGAGGTTGCAACATGGGATGTTCTCACCAAGCCCAAGAAAAAGAAGCTTACAATAGTTGACTTAGATATATTGGATGAGGAGTGAAGAGACACGTGGCACCTTATCTATGAGCATAGGGAGGATAATTATTAAAAATAATAGTTTAAGTTAGCCTTAAATGGTGGTCACTAGGTCTCTCAAAAACTACAAGAAGTTATCCATAACATATACAGACTAAGATACGAGCTATCAAAAATTTGGAAATCAGATTTGTTCTTTTCCTTATTTTGTCTTTCCACCTCTTGAGGGTCTAAATTGTCTTTTGTCTTCTAGTACTTTTAGGGTCAGGTCTAGCCATCCAAAGCTTGTTGCATCATTAATATTTAAGTATTCCAAGATGTCTAAGACTCTATAAATAGTAAGATGCAACATAATTGTAAGAGGATTAAAAATACAACTGTGAGGCAAACTTCTCACTTTTTGTCTGAGTTTTTAAGATTTTAAGTCTTTTTGAATGTATTGAAGCAGCATCATATTAATAAAATACATAGGAGTTTCATGTTCTACATCTCTTTTTTCTCTTTATATTTATTTTTATGCCTTTGTATGTTTAATTTGTAAAGCATTTTAAACATACTAGTTACAAGGTGACTGTGCAGTTTCTTATAAGTTTCTTTCAAGGAGAGAGTAATTCTTGTGAGTTATCCCAGAGGGTTAAAAATATTTGTGAGGATTTGATATAGGGGTATAGGAGTGAAGAGGTAGTTTGTAAGGCACTCTATCTAAACTTCTTTTGTATTTTAATTAATTGGTTTTCTGTGGATTTGTATTTCATTTGACTCTTTGCCCAAGATTAAGGCACTAGTCTAGGGTGTGACAAACCATTATTCATCATCAACATCAAAACAAAAAAATCATTTGCTTTTATGTTCTAAATAATATACATGCTTAAGTAGTTGTATTGGAGAATACAATTCAAATTGTTTATTCCTTAGAGAGGGAATCATCTAGGTTAGCCTTCCTATGTCAAAGAACTCTAAAAAGAAGAAGGATGGGAATCCTTATATCACTGTTATTTTATATTGTTGTGTTCATGGTATGGCTTGTCAAGCTCTGTATTAAATTGATTATGGTTATTTTCAAGATGTTCTATTAGTTAATACATAAAAAATAAATAGGCAAACCAGTGTGACCCTATATCCACTACTAAAAGTTCACTAAAAAGTAGTAACTTATTTAAGGTACACCCGCATTAGTCTATGGAGATAGAAGAAGAAGGAGGATTAATCCTCATCAATTAGCATTTGTCTTGCAAGATTAGGAGTTGGGAGTTATAGAGTTGGTTAATTATTAATTTGTTTTGACTCTACAATAAAAAGCGCTAACACACTTTGTTGGAACTTTATAGGTAAATCAAGTTTATATCAATCAGTTCACATTTATAAGTATAATTTTATACTTCTCATTGGATAGTGGATATAGAAGGTGGAGTTAACCTTCACTTTGGCCAGTGTGCTCAGGTATTGAGCTCATCATTTCATTCAATTCCTAACATTGTGTGTCTCTTAACAGGGACTTTTTACTTGATGGAATAATTAGCTTCTAATAGGGCTAGATCTTTTAATAGAGATACAAAATTTATAGCACATTATTTGTGGGTGTTAATTCCCATTTAGGTTTTTCCCTTGAGAGGGTTTCCTTGAAAACAAATAATTGTGTTATGGTGTTTTTCTAGAAGTGTTTATATTTTCATTAAGTAATTGATTTTCAAGTTTTAAAGTTTAAATATTTGGCATACAACTGATTCACCACCCCCTCCCCCACTCTCACTTGTATTATTCCTAACATAAAGATGACAAGATCCATTATTAGTTCATGGTAGAGAACAGTGATAAAGATAAAGAACCAATTCTTACTAGGGGATTATCAGGTCCAAGTGTTCAGCAAGATACAAAACTTGAGGTAAAGAGACTTGGATCTAGCTTCTTATACAAAGGAGTTTCACAAATTAAGTTTAAGGTTAGGACATGTTGAGAATCAGAGGGAGAAAGTAGAAAGGTACTTGAATGGATTGGAGTTCAACATTCAAGATTAAAATAGCCCAAAATTACTAGGTGTATGTTTCCAAGTGGCCCTAAGGGAAGAAGAGAAGTTGAGAAGGAAGCATGAACAACATGGTAGAGGAAGAGGAGGAAATTTTAGAGGTAGGGGTAGTTATAGAGTGAGAGGATAGACCCAAAGGAAAGAAGGACAAACTAGTAACCACAAGAAAATTGGAGAAGAAAAAAATAGAGGAGGATTCAGAGGAAGAAGACCAAATGGAACAGGAAGATTAAATGGACTAGGAAGAGGTTCTAAAACCTTTTCAGGTGGATGTTACACTTCTAATTATTTTGAACACCCATCCTTCAAATTCCTGCAGAAAGAAGCCTCAAGGTCACATGGAGGAGAAATGACACTTTTAATGCAAGAGGAATATTTTCAAAGTGTCAACACACCTTCGAGGCCCGCAGTCCATAGTTTAGAGAAATTTTGATGATGAGAAGGACACTTTTGAAGGTACCAAGCACTCAAGGACCACCCCAAATAAATTATTGTTTTAGAACCTCATGCAAATCTCATGGGAAGGTATGCAAGGTAATAGTATATTGAGTTTCTAATGATAACTTAGTGTTATTAGAAATGGTTGAGATGTTAAATATGAAAATAGACCCTCACCCGACTACATATAAGGTATCATGGTTAAAAAAAGGCCAATAATATCTAGTGAATGAATAATCTTGGGTAGGGTTTCATATTGGGGGATACAAGGACAAAATCCTTTTTGATGTCATACCCATGGATTGTGTTGGTGGTTTTTTATGCTGAAATGACTGAACAACAACCTTTTCTATCTCTGATAAAATGTTAAAGAGAGGCTAACTCCAACTATTATTTCATGCAGTGAAAAGGACCAACTAACAAGAATTCATACCATAATTCTAAACTTTAGGTTCTTCCATACCAATGGGGGGATACCCTTTAATACCTACAAATACTCTATGTGGTATTAATCAAGCAGGAATCTCACATAAAATCAACATAACCGGGAGATAATAGATAACTGGCTAATTACCCATTGAACATCAACCATGAAACGGAGCATGAGATAGATAGATCACAACAAACTTAAAAGAATATAGGACATAGTGGATTTTATGTTTGTTCTTTTAGAAACATAGCCAATATATAACTAGACATGCAACAATATGGAACTTATCAGTCTTTGATCAGTGCTTTATCCATTGGGAAATACTCTAAAACAAATACAATATGTAGAAGTCAATTATTATCAAAGATTCTAGACCATAAACACAAATATCCCAAACCCATACTACTTATAAAAACCTAGCGTATATCAAGATGAATCTATGTATTAATTATAGCATCAATTAATTTGATCCTTAATCAAAACTCTAAAACAACTACATAAACACTGATAAACTCTATGCTAATGAATTAGAAAATTCATAACTCATAAGACAAAACACCATAGGAGAGATTGGAATCTAGATCTTTGTATTAAGTGTAAAGAGTTATACTTTTGTATACAAGATGTAATTAGAGAAAACCTCTTCATTAATATGTTAGAGACCTTTCAACTTTATTTCTAATCTTGAAACCTATCTAGTACAATTCTGTTATATCCCTTGACTGAAGAACTTTACAAAAATTCTTACAATACTCAATTTTCCATCCTCTTCCAATGATCTTGGGAATCATTTTATAGAAGATGACTGCAACAAGCTACAAATCAATTGGATAAAGGACAAAAAAAGGACTCATAAAAAGACAAAAACATAAGTGAAATAATAACCGCTTTGTTACAAGATTTTTCAAATATTTTGTCTTCTGACCGCCTGCTTCTTCGCAACTGCTTCAAACTTGTTCAGAAATTTCCAGGTGGAATTTGTTTCCTTGGTTCTCTGATGTAATGATCTTTTCATCTGCTTGTCTTGTTCAAAATTCTAGGAAGACTTTCCATCTGTTGCTCATCACACAACAGCCTTTTCTTCTTGGTTGGCTACATTGTATCTGTCCTTCCAAGAGGTGAAAACCTCATCACTTGGCCAAGGGAAATTAATGACTTCATATTTATCGCTACTCAATTCATCCCCAATTGGACTTTATCTTATCAATTTCCCTTTTCCTAAACCTAAAGTATGATTTAGCCTTCTCAATGGTTTCAATGGTTTGAACAAACAAAAGTGTCTTCTCTAGACTGATGATGTGGTTAGTCCTAGTTGAAAATTCTTCACCCATCTCATTCATCCATGAGGCTTCCTTTTTTATATTACCATTCTTTCTGAATAAATTGGGGAATATCTCATAACAGGTTTTTGAATACTCTATTCTTAGTGTCTCATCCTTTTTAAGGATGATACTTCTCCTTATATCCAAATCAATTCAAATTTTGAGGCAATTGTAAGTGGAAGTCAATACAATGTCAACATTATCTTCCTTCTTAGATAAGGAATAAAAAATATTTCAATTCTTCCTTCTTTCCTCTCCACCTTTTCATAATCTGATCCCATTTGTCTTTGTCCTCATTGAAATAATTTAGTATACTCATAATTTTCTTACCATGTAGGTAAATAGAGGCTGGGTCCAGATCATTAGCAAAATGCATAATTTTGGTTCATATCTTATCCTCATATCTTTGTTTCACCCATGTTTGTGGCTCATGGAACTTTGTACTTTCTTCATCCCATCTTTTGCTCACCCCTTCTAATCTAGTCCTTTCAGCTACTAGTTTATCATTTTCATAATTTAGATCTACCTCTGTAGTAGGGCCAAATGGCATGGGGGAAGGAGTAAATTCAATGATTGGGATAGAGGAAGAGGGTTTATTTGGGTCCTGTGTTATCATCCCCTGTGGAGAAGTTTGGACTGATTGTTGTCCTCCTAATTTGACAATTGTTTTATCCTTCTCCAAGGATTTCATCCTTTCATCATTATAAGCCTTTAGGATTGTTTCCATCTTGATTCTCAGGATTTTAATTTATTCCTCTTGCCTCTCTACTACCTTTAGACCAAATTTTGAAGACTCTAATGTTATGCATGTTGCTTCTACCCCAGTAGTTTCTGCAACTCTTCTTACTAGTAGACTGCCTACTTGCTCAACCTGGGTGTCTTCATTAGTTTTCTTGTGTTCCTTCCTCTTTAGTAACCACATTACTAATGCAGCATGTTCTTCACTAAACTTGAATCCTTTGGATGCTTGTTGAGCTTCTACTTCAGTGGCATGCATGGTTCTTGTCTCTTTTCTAATAGCATCAAACACTATGGCATCATCTATGTCCCATTCTGGCAAGATAAGTACTCCCTCTTTCCTAACTAACTCTCTGCCTTCTTCAAGAGTAATCTTCTCAAACTTGGCTATCATTTCTTGTTTCACCTCAGTCTCAATCTCATCCTTGTTTCTATCAGGCTGGTCTTTTTGCCTTTGTTGACATTTTTCTTTGAACTCATTAATATTAATTCTCCACAAAAACTGAACAAATTCCCTAGCCTTCACAAATTTATCATTATACAGAAACTCATCACTGGCTTGTTTTATTATGGGATCTAGTTCCTTTCCAAAAAATTCAGCAATTGTCAAATCCATATTTGTATGTTTAGGAGCCTCTGGCATCCCTTCTTGCATCTCCTGAGATGTTACAAAAATTTGTCCTGCATCTCCCATCTGTAGTAATTTTTCAGCAACTGCTTGTTCATCCATGTGTAAGGGGGATTGGGAAGGGGAATATAGGTTTTCTAATTTTTGTCCCTCTTCTTTTGTTCTTTTCCTCTTTGGGAATGGAATTAATTCAGATTCTACATTCATGACCCTCTTCCCTTTTGAGGTAGAAACCTCTTTATTATGTACTTGTGTTTCCAACTGGCCCCTATAGGATGTTTCACCCTTTTGCATTATCATAGTATATCCTATCTTCCGATGTAGCACATATCTCCCTGGTGGAACAATCCTACCATGTGTATACTTTCTCAGGATGGCCTTAGCCCTCTCTAGCTCTACTTTTATTACTACCTATTTCTTTTGATTTAATGTCTGCATGAAATCCTCAAACAGAGACATCAATTAATCAATCTTCTTAGCCCAAGGATGGAATTCCTTCAAAGGATCATATCCTCTATCAAAATGTTGTACAAAGTCCAAGGTTTTCTTGTAGACCAGCCACTTTTCTTTCTTAATTTCTTTCTCTTATAAACTGAATTCATTTCTGATGATGTCCTTCGGAAAGTTGAATTGATGATCCAATACTAAACACTTTGTTCTTTAACTAAACATATCACTTATGAATCCTTTAGTGTCAGCACATCTTAACACTAATGTTGTCATCTGATAAGGTTCAAGGTATTTATGTAAATGTTTCCATCCCCCTTTTGTGATAACAAACTAGTGTATGATTGTAACAGTAGGTAAGATGGTGCCTTTCCCTTTTCTTGTCAATGCCTCCTCTTGTAGCCCACCAATTTTTCTGATTATTTATGCAATGCCTACTTTAAGAGGGACTTTATATGGGAGTATATTTGGAACTTCTCTGAAACCATACACTCTGAAGACTGTTGAAATAGGGTATAAAATGATATCACCCCAATTATGTACTATCTCAATAGCTTGAGAAAATTCCTTTGGTCTTAAAAGATTCAATAAGCCTTTGGGGATTCTTGGATTGTCTGGGAATAATATGGTTATAAGCCTGGAAGGAAAACACATGTCAAAGGTGATGAAAATGGCCTCTTTCCTGTCCCATGAAAAATCTACACTCCATTGTTATACAGGCATCTCTTCATCGTATTTGACCCTCATTAGATCCATCTCTTTTTAAAAATAATCAACCCCCTTGAACAAGATCATATGCATTAACATGGAATACCATCCAAATGGCTTGGCTACCTTTGCATTTTTTATACCTATTACACCATGGTGAATCAGTTCAGTAATATAAGTGGAAAAATCAAAAATAATAGCCAAGTTTGGATGAATAATTTGGACCATCATGAGCATATAGTGAATAGGCATCTTTGTTTCTTCATCCTCTCCAAAAATATGACTCAGGACACTGTACATACATCTAGCCTTTGGATTGAAATAATCCAACTTAAATGGTTCTGGTGTATTAGGTCCTACCACAACCAAGTATCCTATCTTGTTACATAATTCCTTCAAGGGCCCACTTCTAAGGTAATTTCTTTGAGCCTTATATACTTCCTTGAATTGATCAAAATCAATATTCTCCATTTGAACAAAGGGATCATTTAACTAGAAAACCTCTCTTAATTACTCAGTTGTGATGCTTACTAATACCTTTTCATTTATGTCCCTCACAACCCTAGTAACAACATCATACTTTTTTTCAATCTGGATTAATAAATCCATATCCATGAAGACCCCAGGGACTATTAACTTTCCCACATAAAACTACCAGATGTTACTATTTGGGGCAAACACATTCCTCTGGCTAAAAGCTACTTTAAACAATGCTAGACCATCCATGCTAATTTTGGCATCTCTTTCTCATCTACCCCTATCATGCAAACTTTGCCCAATATTCAAACAAGGATGTTTTGGCACTATTTCCTTGAGTTTGGTAGTGCCATTTGTTGACCTAGTTAGTTGTTGTAAAAAATCCTCACAAACATCTCTCCTGATAATCTATTTTTCCTGAAATTTCTCTTCTAGGTGTCATTCTTAATTTACGTTTTCTAGAACAAAAGGTAATAGTTTTGTATGCAAAAAATCCACTTGCTTCACAACACAAAAACCCTACTTCCAATTCAATTCACAATGTTCAGGAATGTAGTTCTCAGAAAAACTTACGCATTCTGCAAAAGCCGAAAAATAGATAACAAAATTTGCAAATCAGCTCTGCTCCAATCAATTCATCAATTATGGATTTCAAAAACTTGAAAAGATAATCTCATACATAATCTCAACTATACTTAGCATTTCATTCCCACTAAGATGGCCACATGCTTCACCATTACTTTCGCCTCATTTGAACTTTCACGGCCCAACGGTTCAGAAATGTTTGCTTTACCAGTTTAAAACATGACCATAGATCTTAGCCACTTCCTATTAAATCCTAGAGCTAGAAATGATTAACAAAGACTACCATCAGTTTGGACACATGTTTGTTAGGTGCAATGCCTTGATGAGTAGATCTTGATCATATTTTGGTTGAGGCTTTGCACTATCCATCTGATTAACATCAACTTGCAGCATCTTTACATTCCTTTACAACCCATGACCCATGAGCTCATTTATGCCATGTGTCACTTAAGTGCGATCCCTCAAAGGTTAATCTCCTTATATCTCTGGCCTAAGGATTCCTGATCATAGTTGGACCCTTTTAAAACTGCCAGTGCTTTACTTTCCTTTACTTCTGGCCGAGTCCCATCACTTATCCACGTGTCATGCCAACACAATGCCTTAGAACCTAGATCATGATCATATTTAATTTGAGGCTTTATGTCATTCATCTGATCAAATTCCACTTGATCACATATTAACATTACCATTTACTTCGTAACTGCGGGCCCTACAAACCTATGAAAGACACATGGCAGCGAGTTGCAATGCCTCAAAGGTTATCTATTCTACATCTTGTGTTCGAGGAATCACACCAACCATTAGATTTTATTTGACTTGATCAAAGGTTACTTAACCACCATCTTACTGACCATAGTTTTAAACTCCCAGATAGGACACGCGTCATCTAGGTGCAGTGCCTTAATGGTTAAACACTTTACATCTCCAAGCTGAGGCATTACGCTAGCTGCATGATCAGATCCAACATGAACACTATTTACTTTACCTTAACTATAGAATCGAACCCACTTGGAACACATGGCGGAAAGGCGCAATGCCTTAATAGTTAATCAAACTATATCTCTAGAATGAGGCTTTATGCCAAGCGTTGGATGAACTTTAAGTTACATCATCTTTACTTTATCCTTTATCACTAAGTAGGGCCCGCCATATGCCAAGTGTCACTTAGGCATAATGCCTTGATGAATAGATCTTGATCATCTTTCTACTGAGGGTTTGTGCCAACCACATGATCAAGTCTAATGTGGTTACCTTTTACTTTGACTTCTCTGACTTCATCTAGACCCATTGGGATAGATGTCACATAGGCGCAATGCCTTGAATGGTAGATCAAGCACATCTTTAGATTGAGTCAATGCGTTGTCTATTGGATTCAAATAGAATCTGCATGCATTTTATAATAACCTTTTAACATATGTCAGACCTGCCAAATACACATGGCCTTCAGGCGTAATGCCTTGATAGGTAGATCTTGATCATCTTTTGGCTGAGGCAACGCACTATCCATTAGATCAAAAAGGAACTGCATGACACATGATGTAAAAATAAAAAGGCCCATGGGGCATCTAGACTTAGGATAAATAATTAAAGTGTTAGGTCTTTAGGATAAACAAAAGTATGGCCCCGCTCAATGATAAAATAAATATATGGGTTCATAAGACTTTAAGTGACAAAATAAAGTAACTCAAAATTAGAACAAGCCCTAGAACCTTAGGGTTTTAGATCAACGACCCACATCTTGAAAACATAACTACTAGGGTTTTAAACAAAATGAAACCTGGCTTAAATCTTTGAAACACATGACTTATTAGTTAGGATGAAAAACATTTGTGTATCCCTAATAGTGGCTCTAATTGGGGATAAATGCCTCTTGTAGGTATTGCAAGATCCTAGAATCTTAGGGGGAAGAAGACCAAACTTACAGAAAGAAGCTAACCTACTCACACAATAGAAACCAAAATCTACTTTAGAAAAAGAAAACAACCAACAACAGAAAACAAACTATATACACAACCTACTATTCATGGATAATTAGACTTCATGAGAAGTATAATTTTAAGAATTGTCCATGAACTGGCAATTTTAAAAAAATTTCAGTCATATCTTTCAATAAATAAGATTTTTGTCCATACCTCTCATTGATGACATATGGTCCCAACCAAATTGGATCAAATTTTCCATGTTTACCCTTACCCTCCAATTTGGCATTTCACATTAACACGTAGTCTCCAATACTGAATTGCCTTAGCATTGCCCTTTTGTCATACAAGTTTTTGACTTAAAATTGAAGCTTAGCATTTTTACAGAAGCTTCCCTTCTAGTTTCATCCAACTCAATCAAGTCATCAATCCTTAATTGCATGTCACTATCAATGTCATTATCATATAACTACACAAACTTGTACATCTGCATTAAATTATTTTGAGGCAATCTTTCCTGAATCCCATACACCAAGTCAAAAGGAGCACATCCTATTTCCTTTTTAGTAGTCACTCTATCTTCCCAAATAGCCATTGTCAACTTTGAGTCCCACGCCTTCTTATTTTTGTCCAAGACTCTTTTAATGATCTTAAGAAAACTTTTATTGGTAGATTATGCTTGACCATTTCCTTGTGGGTGGTAGGGTGAATAGTAAGATGTCCGAATACCATATTCAGTACAAAAATTCATATATTCTTTAGACCTAAAACACATGAAATTATCTGATACAATTCTCTCTGGGAAACCAAACCTTGTGATAATGTGTTTTAACAAGAAATCTATCACTACTTTACTACTTGCCCTTTTGGTGGGGATTTCTTCAACCCACTTAGTAAAGTAATCAGTTGCTACAATTATCCAAGAATTACCTCCAATGTATTTAGTTGATATCTCTCCAATGAAATCAATACCCCATTGTTGAAAGGGGCATGTACTTCTATTGGTGTCAAAGGTACATTACCAGAGAATTTTAACTTACCAGAAAAATGTTGGCAAGAATCACACCTCTTGACCAGTTGATGAGCATCTTTAAAAATGGTAGGCCACCAAAATCATACTCTTAGAATCTTGTGTAAAGTGGTCTTTTCCATGTATTTTCCACCACGTAATCCATTGTGCATCTCCTGCAAAAACATTTTTGCTTGTTCCTCATCAAACATTTCAATAAAATCCCTTCAGGATTTCTCCACCATAACTCATCCCTAATTAAGGAAAAATGAATCGCTTGTAGTTTTAGGGTTCTCTTCTTTCTTTTATCCATTCCTAGTGGACAATTCATTCTTTGCAAATAATAAATAATGTTTTTGTACTAATACAAAGATCCAGATTCCAATCTCTCTTGTGGTGTTTTGGCTTATGAGTTATGAATTTTCCAATTCATTAGCATAGAGTTTATCTATGTTTATGTAGTTATTTTAGAGTTTTGATCAAGGATCAAATTAAATGATGCTCTAATTAATACATAGATTCATCTTGATATACGCTAGGATTTTATAATTAGTATGGGTTTGGGATAGTTTTGTTTATGGCTTGGAATCTCTAATAATAATTGACTTCCGCATATTGTATTTGTTTTACAGTATTGCCCAATGGATAAAGCACTGATCAAAGATGGATAAGTTCCATATTGTTGCATGTCTAGTTATATATTGGTTATGTTTCTACAAGCACAAACATAAAATCCACTATGTCCTATATTTTTATAATTTTGTTGTGATTTATCTATCTCATGCTCCATTTCATGGTTGATGTTCAATGGGTAATTAGCCAGTTATCTAGTATCTCCCGGTTATGTTGAGTTTATTTGAGATTCCTGCTTGATTAATACCACATAGAGTATTTGAAGGTATTAAAAGGTATCCCCCTTTGGTATGGAAGACCCTAAAATGTAGAAGCATGGTATGAATGCATGTTAGTTGGTCCTTTTCACTGCATGGAATAATAGTTGGAGTTGGATTCTCTATAACATTTTATCAGAGAGAGAAAAGGTTGTTGTTCAGTCATTTCAGCATAAAAAACCACCAATAGATTTTTTCCATCTTCTCTTAGGATGCCCTTAGCAATATGACCTCAAGGAACAACATGATGGGTATAAAAATACCTATACCATAACAAAAAATGGAGATTCTTTCACTTTGAACCCCTTACCAGATGAAGGTGAAGATAAACAACTTGGGTCTAGTTCCATTGTACTAGGTGAGAAGGAATTTTTAAGACCTTAAAAGAAGAGAGAGGTAAAAGATGGATCAATTTTGTCCACAAAAAAGGGAGAATTCATTCCTAGTGAGGTCTAAAACTTGTTAGAGAGGTATAAGGTTATTGTGGTTGAAGAGCTTCCTAATTCCTTTCCCCCAATCAGAGATATAAGACATCATATATATAGGAAATAAGGTAGAAATAAAATAAGATGGGGAAGGGTGAATCAGTTGCACAAAAAAAATTTAAATACTTTAGAAACCTTAAACCCTTAAACCTTGAAACCCTTCATAATGCAACCCTTATATCTTATTTATAATGATATCAGAAAGTAAACACAAAACAGAAAACATCCACAACACAAAACCAAAATTTTTATCATGGAAACCCAAATTAAGGTGAACCCACAATAAGACTAATACCTTGTTAGAAGTATAATATTATTACATATGAGGAATGCACATGCATTTAGGCACACTTCCTAGAGCTCACTGCTCAATTATCCTTAGCCTCCAAACCTAAGGAAGACTCATTGTCTTACAAACAAAAATCATACTACAACCTGAGGAATTTATGAACTATATATTAGCATCTAATTATGCCTTTGTTAGTTCCATTGAAGTACAATAAGATCTTATGGTTCAATGCTCTTCAACTCCTTCTAATGAGAAATTCAACCTTCACTAGATCTGCACAACTTCTCCACAAGAAATCCCTATTTTTTGCAATCAATGCTTCTCTTGTGCAACCACACACCTTTCCCTAATTCATCAATCCTTATATCAAGAAAAAGTTCACAAAGACCTAACTTTCAATTTCCATCTCACTGTGCAAAAATTAACAACCCTGATTAAATAGATTTTGATCCAACATTCTTTGATCCATCATAATAACCTTGAGATCTGATGAAGGAGCATCTTGAGATCTTGACAATCTTGTATCAACTTAAAAAAAACATTATTTTTATTTTACCAGTTTTTCTATTGTTATTTCTTTCAGCGTTCTTTTTTTTAATCAATTTTTATTGTGCACATCATAGAGTGTTCCTAGAATCATGTTTTACCTTCACCTAGGTTTGTATCTTGATGGGCTTCTTTGCATGTAAGATATCTTTGATTTATGGCGGGACATCTTTGTTCTTCACATTTCATGACCAATTTGTATTTTCTGATCTCACAAAGGATTTTCTCGATCAACAAAGATTCATGGTGTATATATCAATCATCTTGCATTCTTGGCTAACCTACTTATGGGTTCACTTGTCATGTTTTATTTATTTGTGAGTGTTAGAATAAATGAGAGGGGGAGTGAATCAGTTAGAAACAGTTTCCTCACAAATTATCCTACAGTCCAAAATTTCTCCAGATGTATAGCAAAAAAAATTCAATCATATATTTCAACTTCGTAAAAATGTATTCTGTAAACTTAAACTTTCATCAATAGTGTTTACCAAATATCAGTAAATTACTACTGTGATTACCGATCTAGGTCAATAAAATAAAGTGTAAAGTAAAATAATAATCCACAACATTCATGCACATTGACACAGAATTTTAACGTGGAAACCCTGCTAAGGGAAAAACCACCTGAGACCGGTAACCCAAAATATTTTCACTCTTTTGAAGTGAGCTTGGTGAAGAAACAACCATGTTAAAGGTTACAACACACACTATTAAATGTGACCTGGTTAGAGGATTTAACACTAATAGTTCTCTCTTGACCATGCATTCACTATGGGGTCAACAAGAAAACAATCAACATTCTCTCAATTTTATAATAAGGACTCACTGTCCTATTCAGTAAAGAGATTTATCTGTAACAATGGTTAAACTGATACAGTAATGATCTGATTCAAATGCAACTCTAATTTGTAGATATTCAGATCTATTCTAAGTACATAATACCTCTGATCAATTTTTTCACTTTAGTTCATCTCATACTTCATCTTTGTTTTTCTTGGTTATCCTCTTTCCTCCATTTTCTCACAATGTCTATAGAATACACTCAATTTTGTCTTTAACCAGTTTGAACAGTCATGCATAAATTTGCATGTGTGCTTCAGCATGTGGATACATTATTCATAAATGAATCTCTTGTCTCTTATATAAACATCATGTAACATTTAATTTTCATCCTTCAAATCTTGCCTCTTAATCTCCATCGCTCATTTTGCCACTCAAATCATCTTCAGTAATTGTGTTAAAAATACATTTCAATCTCTGTCATCTGATCTTCATTGAATTTTAATAACAGTTTGATCAAATAAAAAACTTTATATTTTACCTCAAAATCATCAATTTCCAGCTAAGCATCTAAGTCAGCCTCAGTTATAATTAAATTTCTTTAGTCAATAGTTGTGTCGGCAAATCCTTGCTCGATTATTACTATTGCTTGGTATACACTGGAATTTTACTCAGTTTTTGGTGTCATTCAGTGTATACAAAACTCTTCATTTACCGACCACATAAACATTGTTTGTTCTAGACCTTCAATATATAACAAATGTTTTTAGCCATAATAACACTCAAATAAGTTGACATCAATGACAACACATTAACTCATAATGTATATCATCACTTCAACAACTTGGTTGAAAATCAACAAATGACTTCAAACATATAAATAGTTATAGCTCATCAATCTCTCCCTTTGGCATTGATGGCAAAAAATTATTAAATATGAAATATAAAATGCCATACAACAAGTACCAAACTTGTGTTCTACAATTGCAATAATTTTGTGGCTCTCCCTAGCTTGAATATAAAACATATGTCAGTATAAACAAAATGTTCAACGTGTAGACTCTTCTTGACGTTTTGACTTTTCAGCTCTTGAATCTCTTGGTAGATTAGATAAGACTCTCCCTTTCTCTTTTCTCCCTTTATTGGATGGATATTTCATTGATAATTTCTCTCCCTTTGACAACAATGCCAAAAATAAATATGCAACTCTTCAATAGCCAAATAAAATATCTCTGATTTTTGGTGTAGTAAGTACCTTTCTGTGTACTGAAATCTCTGTTTCGGTCCATCTCATCTTTTCATCAACATGATTGATATTATGATTTCATGTAGGTTGATGCAACCTCCTAATCTTCTTAGTACTCCTAGTCTACCTCTCAAGTAATCAAATGTATCCTTCGGTAAGGGTTTCGTGAATATGTCTGCAAGCTATTTTTTTTATTGTACATATTCCAGTATTACTTGTTTGTCTTGTACTTGTTCCCTAAACTTGTGATATTTTATAGAAATGTGTTTTTTATTTGCATGCATCACAAGATTATTTGAAATATTTATAGCACTTGTGTTAGCACAATAAATCATCACTAGGTTAGTGATGTCCTCATTCATTCCTTTCAACAATTTTTTTATCCATGCTATGTTAGAAAAATTTGCAGCAGTGGCAATATACTCTGCTTTTGCAGTTGACTATGATATGCATCCTTATTTATTGCTAATCCAAGTAACTAGTATTTCTCCAATAAAGAATGCTCCACTAGGCACCATTAGTGCTCTTTATGTCATCTATATTTCCAGCCCAATCAACATCTGTATAGACTTTCAATTCAAACTTTCCTTCTCTTTTATATCAAAGTCCATAATCCTCATTATTATTCAAATATCTAAAAATTACTTTAACATTTGTCATATGTGTCTCTCTGGGGTTAGCAAAAAATATTGCAATGATTCCAAATGGATGTGCAATTTTAGGTCTTGTGTGAACAACATACATCAATTTACGAATCATATATTTGTACAAGGTTTGATTTATCTCAGGTATTTTGTCCTCTTTTTCAATTTGCATCCTGTCACCATAGGTGTTCTGACTGGTTTTGATTCTTCCACTCTGAATTTCTTTAATACATCTATTATGCCCTGCATAACCATCCCTACATTTTGTGTGAAAAATTTTGGGTCCCCATTTTCACTTTTGGTTCTTCCTTTGTTTCTTTTTTGCCCTTTTGTTTTATCCGGCCTTTGCCTCCGTGCGGTCATTTTTGTTGCTTCCTTTTGGTTTTCCTCACTCCAGGACCTAGTCTTGGAGTGTTTTCTTCCTTTGTGTTAGCTGAATTCCAGATCCTCAGATTCTTGTGCGGTTACTCCCTCTTTAATTGGAGGATGTGGTTGCACGGGATCCCAGGCCCGGAGTCTAGAGGTTTGCCTTTTTCTCAGGATTTGTAGAAGGGAACAGTGAGTTTCAATGTAAGGGATATATATTAAGCTTCACCTGTCATTGTTACACTTACCGCAAAAAATTTACCCTTGAAGTGAATTAAGAATGAATTGTGTGATTTCCCAGCGAGCTAAGTGCAATTTGCTTCGAGTAATTAATAGTGATTTGGAGTTCGGACCTATGCGTGTTCAAGTTATCCTGCAAGAGTTCTCGGTGTGTTTGTGGGTTTTGAAGAAGCTGTTCATTTGTAGAGAACCTCCCATGTCCTTCCTTTTGCATCTCTGGTAAGTAGGTCCTTCTGGCCCTTCTCTTTCTTTCTTTTTGGTTTTCATTTCATTTCCTTCCTTTTGGGCTTTGTTTTCTTTGTGTTTTGGTCATCATCACCACCTCCCATTGGTGGGATGGCTCTATAAGAGGGTTTTCATCCCTCTATGCAATCTTTGTGGATAATGTGGAATAATGTAAATTTCTATAAGTCTATGTAAATTTGTAAGTAGATTTTTGTAGGTTAGTTGCAGTTTGTTTGCATATGTGGGTAGCCTATTTAAATGTCATTCTTTGGCCTCCTGTTAGTAGTGTTCATAGCTTGACATCTTGTGTAGCTGTCTATAAATTTTTGTCTGATCTATACATTCCCTTGAGTCCTACCTGTCCCAAGATGATCTCACCATACCCTCTGCATTGTTTAACCAAATGTGAGCTCGCCCACCTAGTGTTTGTTGTACTCGACCTCGTCACCTTGTCTATTTGAGTTGTGTCTTTTCTCTCTCCTCTGTCACTTCAGCATTAATTGTGGGATTAATTCCCCACACATAAAACCATCCCAAGTGGCATTCACTTCATTCATGTTAAGACAATTGTCACATGAATGCCTTTACTCCATTAATTGCATGACTGCGTGATAGCCCACGTCAGCCCAGTACGGTGAATTGCCAGGTCATTTCAATAAAGGTAAGTTTTTCCAGACTCCGGGTTTCGCGTAATCCCAAATCCTTCATCTCATTTTCCACATGAACAAGTATCCCTGGTACCCTCAGGTGTTGATCAAATTTGAAGTAAGTTATTTTGTTTATTGCATTTCTAGGATTTGATATTAGCTAACATCTTCTTGAGAACAGGTGGGAAATGGTGATGAAATCCCCAGAACCAATGATTTTATTGTATTTGATTATTTGTATTAATAGTTGTATGGTCTTTCAAGCTACCAACAACTCATCAAGAAACACATCTGAGGTATCTTCCCCTCCCGGAAGTCCAGAACTCCTGTCCACCTCAACAAGGGCGGCCACCAAGACAAGGGCCAAGAAAGCACTGGAAAAGCTCCCACTCAAAGAAAAATATCTGAGGGATGGTGTCATCATGGGATCCAAGGTGGATTCCAAATTGCAACTAATCACTGACACAAAGGTTAGACCATGGGCTAAATTTCAAGGCCTGGTCAGGACAACGTTCAATCAGCATTCTACCGGAGACATATGGAAAAGAACGTCATCGCCTCCAACATAATCAAAGTTGCATGCTTTCCTTGCTCCATACAATCTCTAGAGATAATTCTCACTCTGGCAGAACATTACAACACAACCATCAAAGTTTTTATACTTGTTGCTTCCCTTCCAATGAGCTACCCAACGCCCCTAGTGTCCCTTGATGCTGCCACTTTTACTTTGGGACTGGGAATCCCCTAATTTTCCAATTATATTGTCATCTCTTAGGCCGCGTTGCTACAAGAATTCAAAAAATTCCAATAGGCTACCCAAAAATACCTTAACACCCACTGGCTAAAGACATCGAAGAAGGATTATAAGAAAATGAAGTTGGAGATCCCCCACACAGACTTCAAAGAAAGCATACAAGAAGGAATCATATTCCTATGGTGGGTCTTTGAGGAACCACATGCCTAGGATTTTTTAGCCTAGATGTATTACTTCCTATACAATATCACCACCAATGGGAAAAATTTTAATTGGGCAACCATTATTGCCAATCATGTGGACTTCCAGCTGAACAAGGTCAACAATACCTTGAAGTTCCACATGACTTCATATGTTCTATGGGCACTGGCACAACAAAGACCTAGAATCTAGGGTTTACTTATAGTGGGCATCCTTGGGACAAGGCCCAGCCAGAGTGCTCCTTGGGATCATTTTCCCCATATTCAATGGGAAGCCATCTTCCCCAATTTTTTCCTGGTAAATGATACCTTTATTTACTACAACATTTTGATACCCAATCGGGATGCCGATTACTGGCTTTCAAAGGAGGCCATGGCCTTAGTCAGTTCTTATGGCCATTATTTCATTAAATTCCAACAAAATTCATACATTCAGGTGACCGGGTTCTCTGGAAAGCCCTACCTATTGCCCAAACACTGCGGGGATAGGATTATTTGATGGAATACTACAGGTAGATCCTGGAGGTCTATACATATTATGGCCTCAAAAAGGTTACCACCATCCCCTTCCTGATCACTTGTGGGAATTACACTTGCAGTGGCCAAAGAGGCTAACAATGAATTGAAAATTCTGGGGCTGGCAGAGTTCTACTTGGCGTGGAGCAATTTTGATCCACTAGGCAAAATAAATTTGGCATTACCTCGGGTGTCAGCGCCCCATGAACCACACATAGAAGATTTTTGGGTAGATTTCCAGGATGATTTTAAGGTTCAGAGTCAACATTATGAGAGGATGATCAAAGGAATGATGAAGCGCATGGGTCTTGAGACCTTTCCAATAGAATTCTCAGATACCGGGCCCATGGAGGAATCATAGTATAAATCTAAAGGGATTGATAAGATGACTCTCCCTCTGGTGGATTAGGACACCCTAGAAATTTTGACAATAAAGGACATCACCAAGGATGTGGTGAAGCGGAGTCATGAATACTTATCATAGGTTTGTAAAAAGAGCACCCATCGAGATGGTCCAATTTTTTGGGGATCCTCTTTGGGCTTTGGAATGTTAGGTAAGAGAAGATATAAGGGGAAAACAAAAGAGAGCACCCTGGCCACGGTCTCATCCTCGATTCCAGCCCCTATAATGGAACAACTCAATGCCCAACTTGAGTCATCTCGGTATTTGGGTGAAAATATCAGTGCCAAACTTTCCCTTGGTCTTACAGTCACTCCAGTGGGATTTTCCCTTCCTTCGGGCTCCCCTTCACTTGCAACACACATGATCTAGGCGGTTGATGCAGAGTGGACAGGTAGAAAGCCTCCAAAAGGACTTGAAAGGGAAATATACCCTTCAATACCCAACTCAAAAGGAAAAAGTGCTCCACACCTATCACAAGTACAATAAGGACTTGGTCAAAGGTTATCACAACCCAATACCCCAAGGGAAACCTACTCACTAGGTCTCACCAAGTCTAAAACACCAACTACAAAGGGTTGGCTCTTGAGCACTTATCCCAAATTATCAACAATACCCCACAAATTGACTCTAAGGACTAGGGGTGACCCACACTCATAGATTTGGCCTATTTAGGTCCCTAAGACAAGGATTCCATGATCCTATTAAGTATATACAATGCCTTCAACATAGTTGCTTTGGAAACCCTCCTAGAGATTTGTAAACTTTTCTCAAAGGATTTTTGTTCTTAAACAAAATACTTCCACATAACACCTAGAAACAATTAGGGATTTAGATACCCTTTATGGCCTAAGGTCTTATAATTAAGCACCAATACATGAAGGTGAAGGAAAGATAGAAAAGCACACAAAATTACTTCTATAATTAGGCCTAATTAGGTCACCACTTACACTACAAGTACTACTTCCTTACATCCAATTCCCAAACCAATACTTGGATCATGTGAGGGAATGTATAAGGGTCTTCTACACTGATTTAGGGCTCTTTATGAATCCCTAAACAAAATTTATGTTGACTGTCCTCATTCAGTGAATGGTGCACACATGGGTATGTACACCTAGGGCATCATTGCAAGCCCATCTCCATACATTTTGACAAACCTATCCTACATATTCTTGAAGAACATAACTAAAACATGATTTCCACCAAGGTTCATTGAATTCCCATGGTGGAAATTAGAAATACACTCAATTCTTTGTGAAACCCTGATTTAGGGCCTACAAACCAGGTAGTGGAATTGAAAATTTAGTAACTTACAAAATATGAGTGATCAACACATGAGACCAAGTGAAAATGGAAGAAAATTCATAGGACCAACTTGTGGTGTTAGACTTCCATGCAACTCTATCTGTACCAATCTGTACTAACCAACTGTCCACGAGATTTGCAAAGAAATGGTTGTTCTTTATTAATTTTCAATGCCAAATTACATCATCATCCTACCACCTGCCTAAAAGGTCTTATGTATTCATTCCCAATGGTTACATCACATTTTTGAACAAACTAGCTATTTGGGAATGAGTTTTACAAAAATTGACAAAAGTTGTCAATGTTGCTCAAAAGTTGCTTGACAACTTTTTGAGAAATTTTGCATAATAGATGACCAAAATTGGTCCAAACCATTATTTTGTGATCCCTAATGGATCAAATCCTTCCAAAAAATTAAAATATCCTATATTTTAGGTTTGGGACAAAGTTTACCAATAGTTGACCAAGGGCTCATATAATGCCAATCTTGGAATTGGGTCTTACAGAAGATGTACAATGAGTAACCTATGATTCTAACATGACTAAAGGCAACTATGACCTTGATGGAAACCCTAAGTGTGAAAGAAAACACTTAGTTCATTTAGGGTGCTCCTACACCATACTCCCCATGAGATTTTGAGCTCAATTTCCCACTTGAGGTTAACTAATCAACAGTGGTTCCATGTTGTTTGATTTGTTCCTCTGTCATCTAGGTAGCATCTATGTTAGGGAGTCTTTTCCATTTCACTAAATAATGCATGTACTTATTCTTCCTTGTTTTCTTCACCACTTTGGATTCCACAATTTTTTCTAACTCCATTGGTTTTCTTTGTGGGAGATTTCTCACATAGTCTCTATCATCCTCATTTTGTGGACCCTGCACATTAGTAACATCTGCAACACACTTGTAAGGGGTGAGGTCTACAAAATTAAATATAGGAGAAATCAATAAAGTAGGAGGCAAAGAAATTTCATAGGCATCTTCACCCATCTTGTTGAGAATGGTGCATGGACCAAATTTCTTCATGTGTAGCTTTGAGTATTTTCCTTTAGGTAGTCTCTCCTTCCTTAGGTATTCCCATACCTTATCTCCAATCTTGAAATGAATCTCTCTTCTTTTCTTAGCTGCTTGTGCTTTATATTTGATGGTGGACTATTATAGTATGTCTTTCACTTTTGTCTGCACTTTAGAGATCAGTTTGGCCAATTCTTCTCCTTGTGCACTAACTCTGAAATCAAGAGGTAACTCCACCAAGTCTAATGGACCTTTTGGGTGAAGTCCATACATAGTTTGGAAAGGTTTCTTTCTAGTAGACCTATTCATTGAATCATTAAATGCAAACTCTTCTTGAGGTAAGATCATGTCCCAACTTTAGGTGTACTATTTTGTAAGGCATCTTAAGATATTTCCAAGAGATATATTTACTACCTCTATTTTCCTATCTATTTGTGGGTGGTATGTTGAACTGTAAGTCAGATTGGTGCCCAATTTATTGAAAAGTGTCCTCCAAAAGTGGCCTTGAAACTTTACATCTTTTTCAGAGACTATTGTTTGTGGTAGACCATGGATTCTAACCACTTCCTTGAAGAATAGGTGTGCTATGTGTGAAGCATCATTTGTGCTCTTGCAAGGAACAAAATGCACCATTTTACTAAATCTATCCACTATGACAAAAATACTATCATAACCTTGTCTTGTTCTTGGTAAACCCATTACAAAATCCATTGAAATTGATTCCCATGGTCTAGAGGGAATCGATAGAGTCTGGTATAGTCCTTGGTTAGGGGATACACCTTTGGCTTGTTGAAAAATAGTACAAGATTCTACAAACTTCTTAACTTGATTTCCCATTCTTGTCAAAAAATAACTCCTTTTACTAGATCTATGGTTTTATCTATCCCAAAATGACCTCCTAAGCCACCACAGTGTTTTTCATTTATAATATTTGTTCTCATGGAACATATAGGTGTGCATAATTGAGCTCCTTTATACAAGAGTCCATTCTGAATTAGAAAATTAGAAAAATCAGTATGATATTTGCCTATCATCTTAGTGCATACCTCAAAAACTTCTTCAAAATCTGGATCATCTACATATAGATGTTTTAGGGAGTCAATCCCCACACTCTAAAGTTGTACTTCTTCAACCAATTCAACCCTCCTACTTAGGGCATCAGCCACTTTGTTTTCTACCCCCTTTTTGTGCTTTATATTGAATGTATAAGCCTGCAACTTCTCCATCCATTTGATGTGTTTCACTCCAAGGTTTTTGTGATTGTTTAAGAAACTCAGCGCATGATTATCAGTATAGATAATAAATTATTTTGGGAGTAAGTAATGTCTCCATTTTTTTAGTGCTTGTACCATTGTATAGAGTTCTAAATCATATGTGGAATATCTTTTCTTAGCATCATTTATTTTTTCAGAGAAAAATGTTATAGCCTTACCTTCTTGGCTCAAAACTGCACCTATTGCCAAGTTGCTTGCATCTATTTCAATAGTAAATACCTTATTGAAGTCAGGGAGCACTAGGATTGGGTATTGGAACATTCTATTCTTGAGATATTGGAATGCATCTGCAGCTTCTTTAGTCCATTCAAACCTGGTCTTTTTGCCACTGTTTATAGTGTCCAACATAGGAGCACACACATGACTAAAATTTTTAATAAACTTTCTATAAAAAGTTGCAAGGCCATGAAAGCTTCTAACATCACCTTGGTTCTTTGGTGGAGGCCAGTTGACAATTGCTTCAACCTTTTCAGGATCCATTTTTTGGGTGCCCTGTGAGATGACAAACCCTAGGAAGACAAGTTCCTTCTTCATGAACATACACTTTTCCAATTTAATCACCAGCTTGTGCTGATGGATTCTCCTCAAAACTTGTTCAACATGGTCAAGATGTTCTTCTCTGCTATGACTGTAAATCAGAATGTCATCCAAATATATGACTACAAACTTGCCAATAAAGTCAATGAAGATCTCATTCATGAGCCTCATGAATGTACTAGGAGAATTGCTCAAACCAGATGGAATAACAAGCCATTCAAAGATTCATTTAGTTGTTGTAAACGATGTCTTCCATTCATCACCTAGATTTATCTTGATTTGGTGATAACCTAATTTTAAATCATTTTTTGTGAAATAACAAGCAATGCCTAATTGATCAAGCAAATATTCCATTCTTGGAATGAGAAACCTATATCTTATGGTTATTTTGTTTAAGTCTCTACTATCTGTACATAACCTCCATTTTCCATCCTTTTTAGGGGCTAAAACTGATGGGACAACACATGGACCAAGACTTTTCTAAATTAGTCCCTTTCCTAATAGTTCACTAACTTTCCTTGCAATCTTTGCATGCTGAGCCGGTGTCATCTTGTATGGGGCCTTGTTAGGTAAGGAAGAACCAGGTATTAGGTCTATTTGATTACTGATATCTCTGAAGGGAGGGAAGCTTGTGGGCAAGTCACTAGCAGTGATATCACTATATTTTGTTATCAATTTCTTGACTTCATCTGGTATAGGATCTTTATCATCAGACCTTATACCATCCTTGGGCTTGGAGATTAGGACAAAGGATTCAATTTCAGATTCCTTCAACACTTTCAACATTTCCTTTTCACCCAAGGTGATGACAGTAAGTTCTTTCTCTTCTTTAGGATTAGGCAGGGGCTTCCTAGTGAAGATTTTTCCGTCCTTGGTGATAGATTAGGTGTTCTTCCTACAATGATGTGTGGCATCTACATCATATTACCAAGGTCTACCTAGAAGGATTTGGGAGGCATCCATTTCAACAACATCACATAGTACTTTGTCTTTAAAATCTGTTATAGAGAACTCTATCCATGCTTGTTCATTTATTAAGGTTTTTTGACCTTTTGTTAGCCAAGAGATATGGTAGGGGAAGGGGCGTGGCTTCTTAGGAAGATTTAATTTTTGAATCATTTCAAAAGATACCAAATTTTTAGTTGATCCAGAATATATAAGAAAATTACAAACCTTTCCATGACATTTGATCTTTGTCCTAAAGAGATTCTTCCTTTGAGGAGGTTCTTGTTTTTGTGGTACTTGAAGGAAGACTTGTCTCATCATAAAAATAGTGCTCCTTCCTCTGGTTCTAAGTCCCTTGCATTTGTATTATCTTCTTTTTTTTCCTCTTGAATGAGTTGTGTTCTCCTTTCTCCTTGATTGTTGTTGTTTCTCTTCTCAGGGAATCTTCCTGCATGGTGTCCCAATTGGTTGTAGTAATAACACCTTAAGGGTCCATTTCATCTTCCTGTATTTGTTCTCCCTTTATTGAAGGGTACTCTTCCTCTATAGTTTCTTCGGAAGTTTGAATCACCTTGTTCCCTGTCTCCTTGGTTTTCATCAAGGGTCTTGCTGTTGCTACCACTGTATTGTCCTTTATTCGAAGAGGTGCATCTTCCTCTAAAATTCTTTCCACCATCATTTCTCTTTCCCTTGCCAAAATCTTGTTTTCTTTTCCACTTCTCCTCTACCTTGAGTTCCATTTGATAACACTTGTTTACTGATGTAGGGCAATGTAGGCTAAGTTCCTCTTTAATGGATCCCTTAAGATCATTCATGTACCTTGCTAGCTTTTCTTCTTCATCCTCTACTACATTAGTCTTCATGCATAGTTTTAGGAACTCCTCGGTGTATGAGACTACATCCATATCTTTTTGTTTTAAGTTTTTCTTCCTTCTATAGAGTTGCACCCCATAGTCTTTAGGAACATATGTCTCCTTGATCAATGCTATCATCTTGTTCCATGAAGTAATCATACTCCTCCCATTCTTCACCCTCTCTATTTGGATGAAGTTCCACCAAGTTAGGACCGCTCCCTTCAACTTGGATCTTGTCATCTTCACTCTCTACTTCTTAGGGATGTCCTCACACTCAAAGAAGCTTGTCAAGGCCTCAATCCAATCCAAGGCCAAATATGCATTCATTTTCCCATTGAAAGTTGGTAAATCCAACTTCTCCTCCATGGTTCTTCTCCCCATAGACTTTAAGGAATCTAGGAGGGGTCTCTGGTCTGTAGGAATGTTCACATCCTGATCAGGGGTATCATCTTCCTCTTCACTCCCTTCTTCACCACCAGAAGTGTCTTCTTTTCCCCTCTCTACCTTGTTCTCCAACTCTTGAAGCCTCCTTGTCAAGGCTACATTTTCTGCCCTCTGTTCTCTCACCATCTTTTCTAATTCAATATTTGTAACCCTTGAAGGGATCTCTTCATTTTTAGGAGTAGACATAACTCTGATACCACTTGATGTAGAGTGGGTAGGTAGGAAGCCTCCAAAAGGACTCTAAAGGGAAATATAACCTTCAATACTCAAATCAAAAGGAAAAAGTGCTCCACACCTATCACAAGTGCAGGAAGTACTTGGTCCAAGGTTATCACAACCCAATACCCCAAGGGAAACCTACTCACTAGGTCTCACCAAGTCTAAAACACCAACTACCAAGGGTTGGCTCTTAAGCACTTATCCCAAATTATCAACAATACCCCACAAACTGACTCTCAGGACCAGGGGTGACCCACAGTCATAGATATGGCCTATTTAGGTCCCTAAGACAAGTATTCCATGATCCTATTAAGTATATGCAACCCCTTCAACATAGTTGCTTTGGAAACCCTCCTAGAGACTTGTAGCCTTTACTCGAAGGATTTTTGTTCTTAGACAAAATACTTCCACATAACCCCTAGAAAAAATTAGGGATTCAGATACCCTTTATGGCCTAAGGTCTTAGACTTAAGCACCAAAACATGAAGGTGAAAGAAATATAGGAAACACACAAAAGTGCTTCTATAATTAGGCCTAATTAGGTCAGTACTTACACTAGAAGTACTCCTTTCTTGCATCCAATGCCCAAAACAATACTTGGATCATGTGAGGGCATGTATAAGGGTATTCTACATTGATTTAGGGCTCTTGATGAATCCCCAAACAGAAGTTATGTTGATTGTCCTCATTCAGTGAATGGTGCACACATGGGTATGTACACCTAAGGCATCATGGCAAGCCCATCTCCCTACATTTTGACAAACCTATCCTGCATATTCTTGAAGAAAATAACTAAAACATGATTTCCATAAAGGGTCATTGAATTCCCATAGTGGAAATTAGAAATACACTCAATTCTTTGTGAAACCCTGATTTAGGGCCTACAAACCAGGTAGTGGAATTGAAAATTTAGTAACTTAAAAAATATGATTGATCAACACATGAGACCAAGTGAAAATGGAAGAAGATTCACAGGACCAACTTGTGGTGTCAGACTTCCATGCAAATCTATTTGTACCAATCTGTACTAACCAACTATCCATGGGATTTGCAGATAAATGGTTATTCTTTATTAATTTTCAATGCAAAATTACATCATCATCCTACCCCCCACCTAAAAGGGCTTATGTAGGCATTCCCAATGGTTACATCACATTTTTGAACCAACTAGCTATTTGGGAATGAGTTTTACAAATATTGACAAAAGTTGTTAATGTTGCTCAAAAGTTGCTTGACAAGTTTTTGAGAAATTTTGCATAATAGATCACCAAACATGGTCCAAACCATTATTTGGTGATTCCTATGGATCAAAACATGAAAAATATGAAAATAGCCTATATTTTAGGTTTTGGACAAAGTTGAGCAATAGTTGACCAAGGGCTCATAGAATGCCAATCTTGGAGCTGGGTCTTACAGAAGATGTCCAATGAGTAACCTATGATTCTAACATGACTAGACACCACTAGGACCTTGATGGTAACCCTAAGTGCCAAAGGAAACACTTAGTTCATTTAGGGTGCTCCTGCACCAGCAGTGGAGATAGAGGATGAGGGTATGGATATTTTGGATGTTGGGACCCCATTGCAAACAAGGAGAAGGAAAAAAAGAGTGGATAATCCTCCACCAAGCATAGATGCAAGCCCCAGACCATTGGGTAATATTATTGTGGAGCTTATCCCTTCCTCCCAAAAATAGAAAATCCTTTGGAGGCCTCCCCTCCCCAAGATGGTTTTGATTACATCTTCCAATCATATGACCTTGTGAATTTGTAGGAAGATGTGGAGAGGGTGGTAGAAGAGATCGTTGCATAGGAGGCAGAGAATGTCCTTGGGGAGGGGGAAAGACAAGAAAAAGAAGTTTCCCCGAAAGAAGAGACCTGAGAGAAGCAACAGGAAAGCACACCAAGTGTGAAAGAAACACCGGTCTTGAGGACCAAAATAGGAGAGAGGTAGGTGCAAGTTGAGTACCTGACTATGGCTGGGGAAACTGTACTCCCAGTCATCATGCTCCAAATGCCTCCAAACACCCTGGTTAACCCATTACCCCAAGATATGACATTCAAAAATTTGATCTTCGTAACACAATAGTCAGATCTAGGTCAAAAACCTTTGCCCCCTCCATAAAATAAAACCTTAGAGGAGAATGTACTATAGATAAAGCTGGAGGAGCTCAGCAGTAGCAGAATGTGGGGGAGAACCCTGAAAATATGGATATAGATACCACTGAGGTGGGAGAAGCAGGAAAACCCAAGGATAAAGAAAAAAATTCCACAGTGACTAGAGATGTCAGGGAAGCAAAAAAAACCCCCGAAGAGGACCCAAGTATCCAAGACCTAGCAGTAAGACCACCCCCACTGCCACAATGGCTGGTAGAATCAAGAAAGAGAAAGGCCCCGGTGGTAGTGAGATCCCCTCTCTCTGGCCAAGATGATGACCCAAATTCAAGAGACCCAGAAGCCTAAGAAGGCCTGAACCCTCCATACTATTTGGACTGGTCTGAGAGGAAGCACCATCATGATAGTAGTGACACCTCCCCCAGATAAAGAAGAGGCAGTAGTAATAGCTAAAGAGTACACTATTACAAAAGTCCCTTTGGGGAGGAGAGATGAACAGGGGGAACTAGACCTGTTGAGGGAAGCTAGTCGGGCAATTGAGACCTGGTATAGGAAGAAAGTGCAGAAGCTGAAAGAGGAAAAAGAGACAAATGATAATCTCCTTGGGCTTCTTGAAGAACTGATGCAGCCATTGGCTGTGATTCCTCTGGAGGCTTCCACATCTGAAAAATACCGCTTCTGCAGGGTGATATCGACATGCTAAGAATAATGAAGAAGAAAGCGCAGGATGTAGATTATTGGGTAGCTGAGTAGGTAGGAGCTATAAGGAATTTCCTAAAAGCTACACTCCTAGACCTCCACTAGGCCAGTAACATCTTGGGCTAGGTAAACGACGTCATTTCCTAGTGGAGGAGGAGATAGAAAAGTTTGAAGAATGGGCGACCAAGTTAGAAGAAATAATGAATTTTGGGGAAGATGTCATCATGGAGACGGGTATTTTTGGGGATGAATATTTTGGGTTCCTCCAAGCCCAGCACTCTAGACTTGGTCTAAAAATTCAGACAAGCAAGCAACTAGTAGCGTCCCTAAAGGGTAAATTCCCGACGATTCAAAATTCTTTAAATTTATATGTGACATTCATAACAAGGGTTTTGGAGGTCGATCCCTTTAGCACCAAGACATGTGCTTTGGCAGATAGTATTTTGAGAAAATTTGATGAAATAATGGAGATACAGTTACGGTCCCCCAGAGATTTTGATGGAGAAAAAATTTCACGTCTTACCCACATGTTGCTCTGAGTGCACGATGCCACAAAGATGGCGGTAGAGTTCAAAGAAGGTGCCAGATATGTGGCCGATTAGTTGGAGGCAGCCAAAGACCACCGAGATTGTATTAAGGAGATAGACAAAGAGGGAATTCTCTAGATTTTGGAGACATTCCAAAAATGTAAAGATCGGTGAATTCTTCTGATCTCTGGATATTTCCACCAGTAGGACAAAGTTTTGAAGAGGTGTTATTCTTTGAGCGTAAGCTCCCGAACTCCAAAATTTTGGGTCCCAATTTTGTATTCTTTTGCAGCAATCTGCATTAAGGTTCCCCAGAGATGACTGATCCCTATTATCAATTAATAAAGGTTAGAATGCAAGTGATCCGAATAATGAAAGGTCAGGCCGATGGGATGGTTTTGACAGATGTCTTCTTATTCCCCCAAGGCACCACTCCCACATTTACTACCTAGCGCACCTCGAAGACAGGGAGCTATAATCAGCATTAATGAGGCATATGGCCTATGTTACTGGGATAAGAAAGTTTCTTCTGTAAGTACCATGGCCCTCTTCTCTAGGCCAATTCTTCTATATTTCTCCCCTTTCTTCTTCTTCCATCTTGTCAGAACATTGTGCATCCTAAGATGATTGTAAGTGGTATAGGTAGTACCGGCCATGGATATTGTATTTTATTGAGCAAGTGTACAGGTAGATTAGGTCAAGTTTTAGTATAAATAACAAGACCTATACATTAACAAGGGTCGAAAAAATTGAGGATTTCTCTCCCCAATATAAATAGAAGATAGCAGTTAGAATTTTGCTTTATGTATGTAGCTTAGTGCTCCCTTGGAGCCATGAATGTACTCGCCAGTGATGTTGGAATCATTTCAAGTTAATGAAAGAAGGAAGAATAGCAAGAGGCCCTATGTTGTTTGTCATTATTATCTCCAAATTTAATGAACATCTTTTGTGTTGTATGTCTTCTTATGTCCTTTTCTCTGGTGTTTCACATTTAGTTAAATACTATTATCTCCCTTTGCTACTGGATGTCTATGAATCGCTCATTCTTTGTGTAACTGGTATTTATTTTTATTTTCCTACATTGGAGCATTGTTGATGTTTGAATATGTATCACATGACTATAAGTATAAATATACTCTAACTCTGATCTAGCTTTTGTGATTTCTTTTGTAAATCTAAAGTGCTTGCAGGAAACTTCACCCCCTTTTGAAATCCCCAGAAAAGATGAGTAAAAACCAGCTATCCCCTTGAACAATAGTCACCTACCCAACTTAGCTCCCCGCACCATCGAGACCCAACTACTAGGTTCTTGAAGGCTAGGAGAATTCATTCTCCATCAAATATCTATAGGCAAAGTTGGACGGTACTCCGGTTCCCGATGAAAACTTATACCTTGTTGGTAGAACCAGTTATAAAGTCCCGTCAATAGAAATTGGCATTAGAAGGAGGGCATGAGCTCATCTCCCCTGGAAGATTTTGATTTCACACCGCTTGAGGGCTCCCCAAGCAATAGTTTTAGGAACCAACCTTTCTATGGTATAGGGTCATTTTCATCCCTACACTTTGAAAGAATCCTCTAATCAACCCTTAATCTCAAAGAGATTATAGAACTCGGACCCCCTATCTGAAGAAAAAGGACCCACCAAACTACATAGCTATTGAATTCTCCCTAGGGATCTACTACACACCAGAATATCCAAATCCCTTAGATAATCTTGGGGACTCACGTCCACCAAAGATAAAACCAAACAGCCCCAATGGCTACCTACTTCAACAATACCGGGTCCCCAATGGGGCAGTTCCCTAGTGCTACTAACAATCTTCCTCCATGTTGGTGCCCAAAAATGCTAAATTGGATTTCCTATGGACTTGCCAATCCAATGCTTGGAAACCCAAGTGATTTGGCCAACTAACAAGTCACAATCAAAGCAAGGTTGGAACTTCTGCAATTCTGGCTCTACAAAACCAAGGCTGGTAGGCCTATACCTTGACTTATCCTTCAAGTTACAAGTCTTTTTATAGAAGATAAGAAACACTTCAACCTTCTCTCTCAAGTATGGCAAGGAACTTGAAAGAAATATAACTAAAAGCAATATATCATGAACTGTAAACTGAAATACTTTAAGTAATTGAAAGAATATTTAGTAAATGTGTATGTAATATGAAATGAATAGATAGATAAGATATCTTAAAACTATAAACAATGAACTGAATAACTATAATCCAAATAATGATTAGACCAGTGCCTTATTCTACCATAGGCAATAGAGTCAAGATCATTCCAATCTTATGTTCAACCTTAGAGACAGTTTTACAAGAAAACTTATCACTTCAAAGGTGTTATGGAATGTACATGCAACCTAAAAAAATTTAAGAGATATTTCAAAAGGGTAATACTTCTCAGATGACAGACCACTTGACTAAGGCCTTTATCAACATAATTTAACCATGCAAAATGAGAAAAACAATTGAAAATATAGACTATGAATCAATTAAGGAAGCATGCACATCAAACTATCACTTTGAAGAAGTTCTATTTGTTTATCCAAGGGACTAATTGTAAAATGATAATGAAACTATTACACATGTGAAAGAAAAAAGACTTAACTTTATTAATTTTGAAAAAATAGTACATCCAGGTCCATGTTATATTTGTTGATTAAAAATTATCCAAATATGTGAAATTGTATTATATTGTATCCCCTCTCTTTACATTTTACATTATGTATATATATGTGTTTGAGTGGCTTTCACACCTTTTTAGGGTGAAAAGACACAACTCTTATTACAAATT